>DWNE01007420.1:0-12269 GCA_018249875.1 Cecropterus toxeus | reverse complement strand
TGTGGTATATAATTTATCGGATAAATAAATTCAATTCCTGTAAAAAGTGTTATTTACTCATGGCCATCAAACCTACTTCTGGAACATATTTTATAAATAAAACATACAATCTAGACACCAAAATATACTTAATTTAATAAATACTTCTTATATTTTTTGAATTGACCAGCTTGTTTTAAAATTAATGTAAATACACGTTCGTAAAATATGGATTTGGAAAATATATTATGTATGTAAATTTTTGCGTTATTTATTCAATACTATATACCTAGTACGCAGAACCGAAATATAGTACAATACTAGATATTATAATTCACCTAAGTCCACCTGATGTTAAGTGGTTACTGTCGTTCTACCAGGGTTCCTATATGAATCCAATCACAAAAGCGTTGGTGTTGGTGTGTGTTGAGAACTACGATGGTCGCGTCATATTATAATGAGCCGGAAATCACACTGTTCTACAAACCCAAGAACTACCTCGCTATATAAATAGGTGAGGCGATAATACCTTCCTCATCTAATCACACTTGTTCTACCTGGCATTCTCAACAAGTGCTAATTACTGATATATGTCAGGTACAAATATGAGGGTACTTTACCTAAGTACCCTCATATTTGTATAATAAAACGCAATAAAAAAATCTATTGTTGTTTATTCATCACACCTAGATTCTTATACTGTAATATGTGCCAGCAAGGCGGCTTGAGGCTGCAATGCCCTCCCAAGTTTCTTTGTTGATCTGCTCGATGTACTCCGGTGGTACTCTGAAGTCGTATCCATAAGCAGGGAGCTCCAATGTGTAGGAGAATGGAATTCCGACTGACTAAAATCAGAAATTAATAATTAATAACCAATTATGATACTAATGATTATTATGAATCCCATATTGCGACAATAATAAAAAAAAATATCGCTCCCCCTCTTTGCAGGTGCTATTTTTAATACGGCCTATGTCACTCTCCAAAGTGAGACGATTCTAATGATATGATGTCATTTGTTGCAATTCGTAAAGCCTTTTGAGCACCAGCGCGTGTCAAAGGAATGGACATACATACAAATAAAGATACATGCATATGCAAATATATATACGTTCAAATACAAAATGTATGTTGTGTTCTTCATTACAGTTGGTAATAGGTTTCTATGGGCGACAGTGATTACTTTATTTCAGATAACAGAATGGAAGTTGAATCTAGAACTCTCTGGCAAACGTTTCCAATGTTAGTTGTTCCATTTTAATGGATATAAGTTTAAATACTCTTAGGTCTCATAAAATTCCTAACCGTTTATGTCTTGTTGAAATTATTAAACTGGTAACGGCCGATATAAAAATAGTTTGATTCTTGATATCATACAAATAAACTCACAAGATGGCAGAACCAGTGTAGTTCGACCGCGAAGGTACGACCACCACACCTATTTCTAATAAAGCACTTGTTTCGCTGCAAGGGTGTGGTTGCCGGTTCACTTATTTATGAGGAGACCATCTTAGTCCCCGGGAGAAGTAAAGCATCGGTGATCGACTTCAGATAGAACCCCTGCTCTATATGAAGTTGCGTACAGATGTCAATGGACGGCAGTGGCTACACACCATCAGGTAGACTGCATTGCTGCTACAATGTCATAAAAATGTAAACCTGAAATAAGACTGGATAAATAAATTTCCATACCTGTCCATAATCTTGAGCTGTTCCCGATGTAGGATACAAAACCATACCGCTGTTCCCAATCAAATAGTAATCGGCTTTAGATAACTTCAATGTATCTATCGCTGCTCCCATAATTGCTCCTACGTGGTGTATATGGACAGCGTTGGGAGGCAAGGTATCGTCACCATAAGCGAAGAGAACAAAATTGCCAAAACTGTGGATATTTAGGTACAACTGTATTCTTTCACGGTATTCATGGAGTATGTCTCTGACGTATCTGGTCTCGACTTCAGAGAAGGGCTCTGGTCCAGGGAAGGTCCAGAAACAAGGGTCGGCGGAAACTCCGAGGGTGTTGAAGGAGTAGTTAAAGTTTCTGTTGGCGTCGACGCCGTAACAAGTCGTGCTGACTGAAGGATTGAACGAGCGCGTTTTACGCCAGAGACGCTCCTGGAAATAACATGGTGAATATTATTGACACATAAATTATTATTTTAAATCTTATAACGAACAAAAATATTTAAGACAGAATTTATAAAATCGTAATATAGTTCGACTGTAGCACCCCAAATGTGCTTATTTCTATCAAAGCAGCAATATTGTATTTAAGAACAAACACTTTAAAAAAATCTTAGTGGTAGTAACGTTCGTAATAGAACGTGTACAAACGTACAAACAATTGTATTTTCAATTTCATTATAATAACAGAAAGTCAAATAACTCGATGTGTAACTAGCTGCGCTCCGTGGCTTCACCTACGTTTAAAAAATGTTTCATAAGTCTAAATTGTAATAAATTATGAATTTAAGGATTTTAACAGACAAAATTAAAAAAAAATGTAATGTTTATTATTACTTATTGTCTGTATTAAATTTTTTTATTGCAAATATATGCAACTTATAGACTTGCAGAATTTTTCATTTTTAATGATAATATTATTAGCGACTTTTGGGGTTGGTTACAAATACATACATATATAATACGGCATTATCATTAAGCAGAGTATCTATTCGTTTGCAATTTCAAACAAATCATACTCACATTGGTATGTGTGTATTCGTAGCCATCAGGGTTGACAATCGGTAAAATAATCCAGTCAATATTGTTCAGTAGGTCCCTATCACGATCCGTCAAGCCCTCAACTAGTCTGTGTACCGCGTACAGTGTCACTGGAGTGGTCACCCATTCGTTACCGTGCATCGCAGCATCCATGAAGTAGATAGGCTTGCGTGGGTCTGCAAAGTTCGTTGTCGATATCTGAAAAGTGAATTCAAGGCTAATTATTTTTAACCGACTGCGTCAGTAGGAGGGTGATGTTTTCGATATGTATGTTTGTCTGGCACGCCATTTCTTTGGCACGCGCTGCAGCCCAAACGGCTTGACGGATAGCTACGTGAGGCATATCATTAGAATCATCTCAGGTTGTAGAGTGGCATAGGCATGGGTTAGCACGGTAGCTGGGCACGGGTCTTCTCCCAGAATGATAGAATCATACACCTTTGAGAACTTTTTTTATAGAACAATCTGTATAGGTTCCCTCATGATGTTCTTTGACCGTAAAAGCAGTGATATTTTTTTGTATAAGAATGAAACAGCAAATGAACATGCAGTGCATTTGGTAGTAAGTGGTTACTGCCGCCCATGGACATCTGTAAGCAACTCCGTCATAAGTGAGCCGATTTTCAAATTTCTAAAAAGTACGTTAGTTATTTTAGAAAAGTCTGACAATATCAAATATTGCAGACTATAGCAACGTGTATAAGCAAAAACTATTATAATTATTGCTCTACTGAGGTCTATAATTCGCCTGTTTCTGCTCGGTATATTCAAGTAAAAAGGTTTAGCTTTTGTTACTAAAAAGTTGACCTTTGGTACTTTTACGGTCAATTTTGTTTAGCCACATTTCTACACAATGGCTTATAACGTTGAAATAACTAAATACCAAACAGTTCCAGACATCAAAGTATTCTATTGAACTAGGCTTCTAGCTCCGAGAGGTATTTTACGAATTCGTCCAACATTGGCAAAATAACTTCAAAGATTTACGAAAAGGTCTTATTTCTTACAATGAGATCGAGAGTACAATGATAAGGGTCTGGTAAGGCTTTGTTCAAAATAATACTTTAGAGTATATGCGTAAGAAGCGATTCACTAAAATATTTTGAACAAAAAGTACAACCGACCTCAATGCTACGAAAACAGTAAAAATAATTCAAAATACATGTTAGTTTAGTACATAGTCCCGAAGTCGGTGTACATATATAAAAAAAACCAACCGAATTGATAACCTCCTCCTTTTTGAAGTCGGTTAAAAAGTCATATGAAATTATATTTAACAAGCTTTTTTCCGCGGGTTGGGTTATGTACCACAGCATAATATTTCCTATGTTTTATCCAAGTTATAAACTACCTGTGTGCCAAACTTCAATCACATCCCCTCAGTACTTTTTGCGGTTAAGTGTGCTAAAGGCACATACATCCACACAACCATTCGCATTTACGATTAGATTGTTATTTGATATAATAATCTTTACGATTATATGACGAAGGCACGATTCCAGTAACAAGGTAGTTAATTAAATCTAAGTCTATCGCGTGAATTACTAAATAGACGCGTATAAAATACAAAATATATAGGTATATCATGATAAGTATCAGTATGTCGTAATATATTATATTATTATTTTGAATTTTGTATATAGACAGTAACGTTACAGAAAAATCTACCATTATAACGTTTGTCATTGCGTACAATGTCTTATATTATAGTAGCTTTGCTACGCAGTTTCACCCGCGTTTATTAGAAAATAATCTGTTAAAAACAAACAAACATAGCGTGATGTTATGTAGCCTAAAGCCTTCCACGATAAATTTACTATTCAACACAAAAAATATTTTTCAAATCGAACCAGTAGTTCCTGAGATTAGCGCGTTCAACCAAACAAATTCTGCTGCTTTATAATATTAGTAATATAGATTAATTTCTATTTTTATATATGCTATATTTCCAGTAGTTCCTTTTATATTTCGTTCAGTTTAAACTGTCGGGTTTTTCAGTTATACAATAACTTACTTAATTCCGTTATTATTATTATTGCCATTTTTAACTTTTGAAAATTATTTCAAAAAGCAATTTTGACTAGCATGGTTAAAACTCTTATTAATATCCACACCTTTGCGAAAGAGAATCCTTAATTTGAACATTGCCGAAACTAACATTCAACTCTAAATTTATTTGTGTCATCTACGTTTGATAAGAAGGACTTTGTGATATTGGCTTTCAATAAGATATTGTAATTATTATGATTGTTACAACATTCACTATTATATTATATACTCTCAGATGATATATTACTTACAATTGCATTATAGTCCCAGAAATATGGAGATCTAATTAAAGATTGCATATTTCTGGCATTTGGCGTTTTAACAATGGGACCTAGTGGATTAAATGATAATTATTCTTAAGCATTTGTCCAAACATTGTATATAGTCAACGAATAATCAGAATGTTGGTACATACTTCGGTCAACGAAATAGCCTTGCTAATCAACGAGGTAATGTTGCCAGCATTCTGGGAACTAATCTTCGGGACAGCAATTGGATGCAGCTTATTGTATTTAATTTGGCAATTTATTTCTTCTTACATTTATATGTTTTATGCGTACAATTGTTAAATAATTAATAAATATTTTGTAACTATCAATTCAATTAATAAAAATAAAATCAGTAGTGCCACGAAAAAACAAAAACACAATACATACCTTTAAATATTTGATAGCACGTCCTTCATAACTAGGTCCGGCGTTGACAATCGTGACCAAGTTGGGATACTGCGCAGCCAGTCTTTCCATGTAAGCATCAACCTATAGGAAGATGAGAGAAAACTTGAGTGTCTAGCGGGTTAGTCTCGTAGTGGTGTACCTGGCCGTTCCTGCTAAGTTTGTCGTTGTCGATGTGACGTCTAACATGTAGTAGCGTCAGCAAAAAAAACAAGTTTGAAAAAAAATATATTTGTTTGTTTTACGGATTAGATACATTTTTATTATAAAAATCAATAAAATTAAATACCTTTTTTCACATATTACGATTACGTTTTTTTCAATTAAAAAAATCTTCACGATCTTTGACTCCATATAACGACAATTACTTCGTGAAGTATTTTCTTTACCCATAGTTGTAATACGGAAAATAAAACAAACAAATATCGTGAAAACTGAGCAATATTAAGTTGCAGCAAAAGTAAAATTTTACGCGTTTACGCCGACTACGTTGCCTTCGATACTTTTAGCACATTTTAAGGCGACTGAGAGATGCGGTGAGGAAGGAGCCGCGTTCCTTTGACCGGCAAACTTGGCGTGGACAGATAGTAGAAGAGTTATAGTGTTATTTCAGACTAATATTATGTTTTAAATAATATTATATTAACGCCACACGGTTTTGCCGTGACCACGATCTATGTAATTGGGTCGAAATATTCTCAAAAGAAATTAAAAACCTGTCAAGTGCAAGTCGGACTCGCGCATGCAGGGTTCTGTACCATTATCTATAAAAACTACAAAAAAAAACACGTTTGTTGTATGGGAGCTCTACTAAAATATTTATTTTATTCGGTTTTTAGCGGCAGCAGAAATAAATAATCTCTGAAAATTTTAACTGTCTAGCTGTCACACTTCATAAAATTAAACCTGGTGACAGACAGACGGACTGACGGAAAGCGAAGTCTTATTAATAGGGTTCCGTTGTTACCCTTTGGTTACGGGACCCTAAAAACTGCATATAGTGAGTACCCGTAACACATTATAATTGGTTATAGTGTTACCGCAGCATATCGTGGGTAATCTTCAAAGGGAGCCAGTCTGTTGCTCCTGCTTCGTTTCCATCTCGCAATTTCTTCATCGTGCTTTTCCAAGCCTCTGTATAAAATAAAACGATGTCCTTAAAACGAATGTATAAAAGATGAAAAATTGTTTGAATTTCATTGGAATTTTGTGGAAAAAATTGAGAGTATAAGTATAAGACGACCGGACAGAAAGCCAAGTTGCCCCAATTGTTGCTCAGTTGTCTGCATTTTTTAGCAAATAATAAAAATACATAAAATGATATGAATAGTATTATAAAAAATATACGAACATCGAAACTGGATAGTTTTACACTTATAAGCATATCCACATACTCACACAAACGTGCACGTAATATACACAAATCCATTCTGTATGTTCTAATTGAAATTCGTGGAACTGAATTGTATTTATATTTGGGTTTTTAATTGAATTTGACCTTGCCCTTCTTAGCACATCTTATAGGATGTAATAAACCTTTAAACGTAGGAGTCGTTAGGATTCATGTTGGTTTAACTGAAGTAATTTCTAAAGTGTGATTATATATCTTGAGGTGCCATCCGTCGTGGAATTAGGAAAGGAGGTGAAAACTATTAGAAATGCTTAAATAATTAAATGAATTTCGCCATACCTATTTCTGCATTATAACATCAGTGTTAATCGATGCTGTGTTCTGATTTGTAGGGTGTGATAAGGGAGACATACTTATCCGAGGCGTACAACTTAGTTCTCACGAATACCGTCATATCTATATGTAATCTCCGATAAGACTGGTCTTATTACTGGGGTTTATTACATGTGACCATGGCAAAGTTCGCTTACCATCAGATGGTCTGCATGGTCGTATTATATTAAAAAATAATCTTACTTGGCTACATCAGAGAGATGTAAGTGATGATTTAAGCCCTTGATATCCAACTGATCCAGGAATTTGACACTGTTTTCTGGAGCGACCATAATCAATGCATCACGAAGTCCTGGTGCGCCAGGTTGCCAGACGTACAAATTAAGTTCATTTTCTAGGTTATGGAGGAATTTAAGGTCTGATGCATTCCGAAGTTCAACACTATGAACTAAGTACCTGTAATTTATTTTTTTCTTAACTGAACAATTTTATAAGTGCGTTAAACGATCAACGAATTTAATGTTACCCACAACTCAAAAAGAAGAATTCATCAATACGTATGATAAAATTATAAATCCACGTGTTAGCATTTGGCAAAAAAATAATTGGACTAAGAATAAGTAATAATTGGGAATAAGACATCTCTATAATTTCTTGAATCAGTTTCTGCTTGTAGGTTAAAAATCGTAGTATCAAAACTGCTGAATAAAAACGGTCTTGAATTTGCAATCCTTACAGGATTGCAAATTCAAGACCGTGACTTATGATAACATTTAGTATATATTTCATGTAGTATAAAATAAACATAAATATAAAAAAAAAAAACAGAGAAATCTTACCCGGAATAAATATCATGTCGTCCAGCTAAAGTTAAGCTGACCAAAATGGTGATCACTAAAATCTCCTTACTTACGTTCATCGTTAGCCAAATCCTCAATAGGTACAGAGGATTTTAGGTATGTTATCTGGAGTCCTTTATTGCGAAGTTTATTGTCATAAATTTTATCAAAAATGATAAAGTTTATGGCAATAAAGTTGCAATAAATGTACTACAGCGGTTTCTCGAATTAGTAGATGGATAAAGTATGTATATGTTATGTGGCAATGATAAATTGTCTGTATGTACCCTTCAAGATATATCAAAGAGATTTCAAATACTTAATTATAAACAATTTCACAAACCGTACATTCATAAAGGACTTTAGTAATTATAAAGGCGTTTACACCCCCTCTGGACGTGAAGGATCATTCATCTGAACTTTACAATATTAAAGGTAAAAGTATGCAAACATTTATTCTTATTCTGATCTGTATGTGTGTATGTGCACGCGCGCGCGTGTGTGTGTGTGTGGGCATGCGCACGTAGTCCGTATGTGTGTCCATTTAGAAATAATAATTGCAAATCATAAAAAAGGCATACAGACACAGATAAATAAAATAGAAAAGGCCACGTTACGTTATGCTTTATAAAATGTCTTTTAATACATTAATTGAAAATTAAATTATAATTCATTTATTACTACAATTGATTTTGTCTAATTCTATAGAATGGGATCGAAAGACGAGCTGATTCTGCAATGCCAACCCAAGTCTCCTTGTTGATATGTTCGATGAATTGTGGCGGTACGCTGAAGGCATATCCATATCCTGGCAGTTCCAAAGTATAAGAAAATGGTACACCCACGGCCTGAAAAGAATATTAATTTTAAGAGATTAAACATGAACATATCTCTTATACATAAAATGAAAAATATTAAGACTATATTAATTCTTCATTCATTAAAACTTCTTGTTGCGGTTTTTTTGATGACATGAAGATAGAAGCAAGTTAAAGTTTATCAACGCCTTATTCAGAATAGATCAGGATATGTTTTTTCTTTATTTATCTGAATTTTTACAAACATACATGGTATTCTAGATAAAAGGATAATCAACGTTATACAGTCCTTAATTATTTTTGGTCTTGGCCATGAGCAGCAGTAATCATTTAATATTAAATGGCCTGTAGTACAGCAACAATACAATACAAAGTAGGCCATAAGATGTTATTTGATTGTCAGTCATAATTTTAAATTAATTTTATTTGAACGCACAGACAGCGTCCATAATCAGCAAAGTAGTATCATTATCTTCAAATCTTATCGATAGACACAATCTTGTTAATACTCTGATAGACAAATCCAAAATATATTTGTGAGATATACACCTATCTTTAGATTATCATACATGTGAAGGCAAAATGATAATTTATTAGGAATTGCAAGGTGAAAAAAAACTATATGTAATGAAATAACCGTAAAAACGTAACCAAAAATCCCTGCGCTAATTTTGAATTGATTTTAAAAATTACCTGGCCGTAATCCTGTGCACTTCCTGATGACACGTATAATACTAAGGCACTGTTTCCAACTAAGTAAAATCCTGCTTCGGGTAGTTTAAGGCTGTCCATTGTTGCACCCATTACTGCTCCAACAAAATGAATCTGAGCGGCATTTATCGGAAGACTTCTATCTCCGTATCCAAACAGAATGTAATTTCCATGGCTATGAATATCCATGTACACTTGTATCCTATCCCGATATTGGTGAAGGACGTCGCGGACATAACCAGTCTCTGGTTCCGAGAACGGGAAGGGTCCGGGATAAACATCTGAGCACGGGTCGGGAGAAATGCCGATAGTGTTCCAGGAGACGTTGAAGTTGCGATTGCCATCAACGCCGAAACAGGTGGTGCTAACTTCTGGGCGGAAGGAACGAGTGCGACGCCAAAGCCGGAACTAAACAATGGAAGTGTATGGAAATTTAAGCAGTAGTAAAAGTGACTTACAGTTAGCAAGTGGAGTGAAGTTTAAACTGCTAAACCGACCAAGATTAGACCAAGAAGCTTCCACTGTTACACTTACTTTAAGCGTAAAGCTGGTTTTATGTTTTGGCGGAAGAGTGTGGTTGCTGATTTTTTTATAAAGTTATCATGTTAGTCTTCGTGAGTAGCAATGCATCTATGATTGACATCAGATAGAACTCCTATTTTGTATGAAGCTGCTTACACACGTCCAGGGTTGGCAGTGTCCTCTTACGATCAGGTTAACCAGTCCGGTGAGTGATATATGGACTTATGGGAATAAATAAATGAAGTCGGCGTTATGTTTATATTGATATTTTGGTACTATGATCCGCTAGTAAATGTATTATGTACTTGCTATTTTTCTGTTCCACACTTTACGCTCATTATTCTGTTTAGTTTGATTAGTATGGGTGCTCTAAGCGCAAAGACTAAATTTCAACTAATTAATGCATATTTCAAAAAGTCGTCCATTACGGCACCTATCATTGATCGAACTAAATTAATCTCGGCGGTATTTGGCGGAAGACGATCTCCGTATCCAAACAGAAAGTAATTTATATGGCCAAGGATATCCATACATTATAATGATATTTGTAAAAAACAACACGCACATAACCATTCTCTGATTCGGATTCTCCTAACGTATCGTTAACTCTAATTTCAACCACCGACTTTTAACACCATGGATTATTTGTGTACTTATTTGATAAATCTTTTGTATAATTATAGGTGTACTATGTATGATATAGTGAGAAACGCGCATAAGCATAACGCGTTTTGTAAGTACTTACATCGGTATGTGAATATTCATATCCATCCGGATTGACCAGCGGCATAATAATCCAGTCTACGTTTTCTAGAAGATCCCTATCAGATTCGTTAAGATCTTCAACAAGCCTGTGAATAGCGTAAAGTGCCACTGGTGTGGTAACCCACTCTCGAGCGTGGATCATAGCATCAATGAAATATATGGGTTTGCTAGCGTTGGCAAAGTTTGTCGTAGATATCTAAAAAAAGTTACATGAATTCGTCACTAGTCATTAAAAATGAGATTTTTGACACATAAATTGTCATTGCTGATATTCTAAGTAGACCGCGTCATGGTTAGATTCTGTAAGCATAAGCACCTCGCCTTTCTGCTTTTGTCCAGCAAGTCATACTCTTGTTGGACAGGCAAAAGTAACTAAGACTTCAACGGTAGAAATTTATTTTTATTCGACCTAATTTAGGATTCTTATATGTTATTTATTGATATACATATGTAGTCGAACAAATAATAATGGATGCGCATTTCCTGAGTAAATTACAAAAATATATTAACTTTGGGAAGTTTAATTTTATTTACAAGGAAATTGTTTTAATTATCGATCAAACTAAATATTTAAAGTAAATCAAATTATGAAAATTGGTAAATTATAAAATACCTTTAAATATTTAACACTGCGACCTTCAAAACTTTGTCCAGCGTTTACAAGAGTAACTAAATTTGGATACTCTCTAGCTATTCTTTCCAGATAGGCGTCGACCTGAAAATAAAATAGCAACGAATAATACTCAGATGTAATTTAAAGATGGGAAGTATTCTTCGTGGTCGAGAACAAATAGTTTAAATTTAGTCTTTGTAAATAGAAACACATCTTTGGCCAATTTTGTGCACTCCCATATCGATGTCCTACTCTCATCTACCACGAGAAATGGACAGGAATGTTGCTTGCCATTGCTTGTAACATATTATATTATAATTTTCTGCAATAATAATTATTTATTACCTTATTTACTACGAGCTGTGACCCACTACTACATAATGTGATCGTATATAGCTTATAGACTTCTTCAATAATTGGACTATTCAACAAAAAAATATTTTTTTTATTCGGACCAGTAGATCCTGAGATAAGCGCGTTCAACCAAACAAACAAACTCTTCAGGTTTATAATATTAGTAAAGATTCTCATTAATACAGACCTCGGCATATCTTGGATAGTTTTCAAACGGAACTATGTTACTTCTTGTTTGTTTCCATTTATTCATTTCTTCATCATGATCTTCTAGAGTCCTGAAAGTATATTTAATGAACCACATGAGTACAGATTGGGAAAAATATCTCATGACATTTTATTTTGTACGGATGACTGTAATCAGAAAGATACTCATACTCTGGTCTCATGAAATTATATTGAATGTTTTAAATGTGATGTGGCGACCTCCCGCTACTCAACGAGAGATGACGTGATTGTATTCTGAAACGCGCTATTGGAGTTTTCTCAACATCGTGCATATATACAAGTTCCGAACAGAGACTGTCGGAGCAC
>DWNE01007419.1:0-12269 GCA_018249875.1 Cecropterus toxeus | reverse complement strand
TAGTTTAGGCTCTGCGATGTTTAGTCAGTACGTGAGTGAGTGAGTGAGCATCCTTTCGCTTTTATATATATAGATTAATTACATTAACACGATGACAGAGTTCAATTTCGACGTATATTAGTTGTCTTGAAACCCAACTAAATTAAAAAAACTTTACTACTTACTATTACTTTTTTTACTATTACTTTCATGCATAATAATAATTTAAAAAAACGTGCATATTATTTCTTCTTTATACCTACGTTTTTATTTATATCATACCGGGAATATTGAAACGGAAGTGTTTTATCGAAGATGGTCGATTTCGCCGATGTCGGTGATATTCGAGACATCGTTAGCCGGTCGTACTTCCAAATATGAGAACAAAGTTGCTTACAATAAGTATAATAAAGGAAACCAAATGGATAGACAAAAGAAAATAATTTTATGAAAGATTTTATCCAATAATATAAAATATTTTAAGTGGAGATAAAAGAAAAAAAAGAAAAACAAAATTATCACGTGTAAATATTACTTAATAAAAAGATTACTTCTATTAGTGATTAATTTTCATTTCTAGTATTACTACCGTATAATTGTGGCATGTGTACCGTATATGTGGCATGCTCGTGTAATGTGTAATAATTATAATAAATTACACAGTTTTCATATTTCCTAGTACGTTTTGCATATGGAAATCGTAAACCGGGAACGTTTCACTTAATTCATATCAATGATACAATGAACGCGTAATGTACACAATCATTACTTATTCGACGTCTATCATTCTATGCAGGCATTTGTAAAATCTAACGGAAGAGTCTTTGTACAAACTGCCTAGTGTAACTATATATTTCACCAGGTAGTAGAACAGTGTTATTCGACCGGGGTGATACCACCGCCACACATACTTCTAGCGTGAAACAGTTGCGCATGGTGGAAAAGTGTGGCTGCTGGTTCACTTTTATAATGAGACAACCATCTTAAAACAGTTATCGACTTCAGATAGAACTCCTATTCTATATGAGGTTGTTTACACATATTTCCATGGGCAGTAACCAATTACTATCAGGTGAATTGCATGCTCGTTTGATACTTCAATCTGATAATATATATATATATATATACTTTAAGATATTTCAGTCCTTCTTTTACCGAGATATAATCATCGCATAAACGAGATTTTATCATTATATTTCTATACAATAACTATTCATTTATCGTTCATAATTCTATAGTATCGTTCAATAAGTCCGAAGCTATCGTGCCGTAGAGATCTGCGCACGCGCACGCAACGCGCATGCAAATCGCCGATTCCAATGAATCTCCTATCGACTCGTTATGCGCTTTCTTACGTGTGCCCAGATTATATGCTCTGGTAATAATGATACACGGTTGGCCTCGGAAACTTGCCTATATAGGTTGATATGTTTTTCAGCAATGATCTTTGTGATACTGTTTTTATTTAGAGTCCCTTAGATGATCGCTGGCTAGGATCCTTTGAATGACCCATGCCTATATTGTTTTTTTAACTGGTATTCTAGATTACGCATGTGGGATCTTTAACCTACATTTATTTAAAGCGTGGACTGTATTTAAAGCGTGAACCCTATTTGAAGCCTAGGCCTTATATAAGCCCTGTCCCTGTAGTACCGGGTCCAGAATAGTACTACGGTATCCCCTGCCTGTCGTAAGAGGCGACTAAAAGGGGGCTTCCGGGGTTGCGGACGGCAACAGTGGGGGCTCGAACTGTTCAGTCAAGTGACCCTGGGAAGGTAGGAGGCATGTGTGGTCGCATGCTATCGTAAATACCTGCAAGCACGGTGAGCGCTGATGCTCACGGGGAAAGAGCCAAAAAGGGCATCGCGCTTGGAGGACCCCGGTTACGTTCCGTTGGAGATCCCGGTGTCCTCCTCACAGCGCTGAGGACGGCCACGGGGGGGGGGTTGTGCGGTAAAAATCTCACATAACCCAGCCCGCCCCACCACCACCACCAGGGGTGGTGGTGGTCACCCCCACGGCGTCGGTTACCTTTTGAAGGTTTCCCCCTTGAAAAAAAAAATAAAGACCTTAAAAGCCTTTTAAAACCCAAGTAATGCCTTTTAAACCTTATTGACCACGTTTATAGACCCATGTTATAGAAATTGCTCCATATTTCAATTGAACATTAGTATTATATCCAACTATCTTCCTTGTCTTCTCCAGAAATAAAGAATAAAGAGAATCTTCCAGAATAAAGAAAATCTTATCAAGTATAATAAAGATGATAATTAGAGTTCCATAATATCATGAAAAATTAAATAGTATTTTGTTAATAGTGGAATACAAATTATCAATTTGAAAGCAAAACTATTAAGTTACATAACATACTGTTTGCATATAATTTTAATAACGTAACTACATTTCACCATAGAACAAACTTAACACTTTCCTGTTGCATCGTAGTTGCGCTATTTATATCTATACTTCTATACTAATATTGTAAAACAGTAGAGTTTGGTTGAACGCGCTAATCTCAGGAACTATTGGTTCGAATTGAAAAAATGTTTTTGTGTTGAATAGTACATTTATTGAGGAAGGCTATATGCTCTATATCATATATGTTTCTTTGTTCTTTGTTATTTAGTAGCGGGTGAAACCGCATGGCACAGCTAGTGTATTATATACATACGACGTACCTACGAATACGGTTATTTACGTTAGTCATTAGCAAACTTAGTTTAACTTTTGATATTTAAGTAGCAATCAAGTTGGCAATTCTTAATGTCATCACTGGTCTCGCAGTCTAGAATAAACGTACTCCTAAATTTGTCGACAAAAAAGATTCTTCTGTTTGAAGATTTTTCTCATCTATGCTAAGGAGTCTGACAAGCATGAAGCGAGAGGTCTGGACTAGCATAACCGGCCCCACCCCTCCCTTTTATGCATATATGAATGTCTACCTAAGGTCGGCTTTAAATACTAATACGCCTGTGGAGTAAGTTAAACGCATGTGTCCCTGTTTCTACTGATTGTGCAGCTGTATAAGGAAGAGTTCTATAATTTCTACTCTCCCTTCAGAGTCTAACGTTGTTGTATATCAAATGTATATGGGCTCCCCACATATCCCAGTAGTTCCGGGATCAGAATAGGGCTACGGTATCCCCTGCCTGTCGTAAGAGGCGACTAAAAGGGGGCTTCCGCGGAAACCGCCAGGCCAGCGAACCTGGAATGGTAGTATGTGGCTCGCTAACCGGGCAGTTCAAACTGTGGTAGAATTCTACGATGATCTCGGCGGGGCCCGACGGGGCAATTTGTTCAAAGGACTTCGATTGTATTCTTTGGAGCTCCCGGAATCTTTTCAACGCCGAGGAAGGCCACTAAACCCCCTGATGAATCGGTAAGAGTCCTACATAATCTGGCGAGACGTCAATGACAAAACATAACCCTATTTAAGCATCTGTAAACCTTGTTTTTTTCTTCACTGCTACTTAGCTGATACTAACTCGTTCATTAATATAGAGATATGTTGTTCATAACGTATCGTTATGAAAATTTTATATAAAAAAGAAAAACTTTTTTGTATATAGAAAATAAAGCAATCACCAGTATGAGCTAAAAAAATAAATACGGTCGTTTTTAAAACCCGACACCTTATGAAACAATCCCGCTGTATACGGCCCGCGCCGCTCGCACGCACCCTGCGGCCAGTCGTTGTCGGCACGCGGCGAATGCGCACGCGCATCCTATCGCTTTCGCGTTTTCGATCTTTATTGTTAAACATTTTTTTTATCATTGTGTTGTTAATGCACTAAAGCCTTAAGTTGCTACAAAATGTGAGAGTGATGTGCAGTGCGACTATAGGACGAATTTATCGATGTGTGTAAAATCGAATAGAAATCGTCACGCGTGATTAAATAGCGTCATGGAGAAACAACAGGATAGCTGATTACTGTTGTGGGTGCTCGAATCGCACGCGAGTGGCGGTCGCTCAAAGTCTTCCACCACCGCTTCTGTGACAGTTGCCTCGATAACCGATGTTTACCGTTGCTTTGCTTTGATCTGGAATGGTAACATTGCACATGCATACTTTTAGAATTGTTAATGTTATCTTGAATTCTTTAATTTCTCTAGTAAGTCAATTCATATTGTAGTAAAGGATGCTTTAATTTGCACGCAAAAACAAATTAAGTTCCTTTTACACTATCTGTTTATACTATAAAAATCCAAATCCAATCCGAACGTTTGATGTCCTCGGCTAAATGTTTTTATTTACACAAGTTCAGGTTATGTTTATAGTTACTGTTTATTTAGGTACATACGTTCTTTAAACTTAATATATATTGACCAAACGAAATTAAAGTGCTAAGTAAGATCTTTGCAAAGATCATGATTGACTTATTTGCCTATGATAGGTATCTTTAAATTTCTTATTCGGTTCTTCACTGAGTTTGTCAATCCTCCAAATGTGTATATAGGAAATATTTCAACGCGCATAACATTTCCGGCCTCGTCAGTCTTAAGAAATGGTCGCATAATTAATTATTTTAGGTCAGAACATTGGACAGCACTTCGCTAGATTCTAAAACGGAATCGAAACTCAGGAAGTGCGCCTATAACTCATTTTCCCGGCAAGAAAAGACTTTGGGGATTAGGGACGGCACTTTTTTCTATAAACATAGGATTTCGTACAAAAATAAATGCAAAAATAAAGTCTTCTAGGAAAAAAGTACGTTTTTTTGTTAATAAGATATAATATAGCTTAGGACTATGTTTTCTGAAAAGTATTTTTTTCGCTGTCTTATTCCTAAATAAGACACCACTGGTCATGAAGCGATTTTGTTGAAACGTCATTGAAGTTGCAAAATCTGAAATACCGATGAACTAATACTATGATATATTATGTAGTACAATTGACTAAAATTTTGTACGATACTACATCATAGAATAAGTGCCAACCCTATCAGGAATGGAGATATTCCCGTACGAGTTAACTACCGGATGTTTACTGAAGATATTTTGGACCACTCAATTTTACTCTTTCACTTTGTTGCTATACAGTTGAAATCCCCGTACATAAAAATGTTAATTCTAATTCTGTTAGTTTGGTTTAACATCAATGGTTACTTTGGTTTAAAGCTGATGTTTACGGTTTCGGTACGGTTTAGTGAGCTGTGATTTTATATATCCTACAGCTTTTTTTTCTTTTTCGTGGGGAAACCCTTCATGGGTTCCTCTCGGCCACGGGGGCAGCTGAGAGGATATGTCGGACAGCTACCGGCTAAAACCCCACGGTGTTCCTCAGGACGCCCTTTGTCGGGACCACGAGTACGCTAAGACCACTCGTCCGCGGTTCTGACGGCATTTGCCCTAGTCCGGGCCCATCTTTTTTAGCGATGTAGGTGGTGTTTCTCCATCCCATCATCTTTGAGGAGCGCGCGGGAGCCCCGCGCGCGCCACCTCGAAGTTTTTTGGTTGATTTGACGTAGAAGCCTATAGCCTTCCTCAACCTTGAACCAGCAATTCCTGAGATAACCGCGTTTAACCAAACAAACTGTTCGGCTTTATAATATTAGTATGCGTTAATCATATGTTCATGTGATTTTTTTTTTAATCTTATTTATGTCGTTTTTGATATGATTATTGTATATATTACCAACTCTTACATCACCTTAGTAATCGTGTCTGTCATAAAAGAAAGTATTACGCACCCACTTGATAACAATGTGCTTCCATTTCCTAATTAAAACCATTACATAACTACAACATAACTCATTGTCGCAGATAACGTGGGAAAACAACACGATTTTATAACGTTTACGTGACGTGTTCATGAAAAAATCACCCATCCGCATCTGTAATATTTTTTCATCAGAACATTCAATTTTTTTATGATATGGGAAAACGAGCACGCAATGTCCCTGAGGGTTAGTGGGTACATAGAACTAAGGTTTAATGTGAAGTCGATCACATATGCGTTACTATTCCCGAGGACTAAGATGGTCGCCTCATATATAAGTGAGCCAAGACAAAGTTATAATGTCTCCAATATCCTAAGCTTAGATTTATGTTCCCGTAAGTTTAATATCTCGGTTACTGATCTTCCGGCAACTCGCTCGAGCAAAACGATCAGCAGCTGATACCCTTATCACCGATCTTGACCTATACGGCCGATATCTAAAATTACTCCCATTGCCTCATCAGCTCATTGGAGTAATGACCGGGGTGAGCGTGTAATTTTGTGTATAATTAGCGCGGTGCGCGCGCGCACTGAAGTTGTTATGAATTTTGTTTTCTTTTTATGACTGTACCGATGTTGTTACTTGAATAATCATGATTTAGGGTTCCGTACACTAACGGTGTAAACGGAACCCTTTTACATGCTAAGCCTCTGCTACCTGTCTGTGTGTCACAGGGTTCTGTTTTTGATACGGAATTATATACAATTGCACGATTTATGGTATGTGTATCACTATTCCTGCTATTACAACAAATACTAAAAACAACAAAAAGAAATAAAAAATAAAGAGGCCCCTATTAAGAAAGTGATAGTTTATCGCCATTTTTAGGTGAATAAATAGAACCGTAATAGGTTGTATATACATTTTTACAAGGCTTGTACTTCAACTAACATAAAAAAGCTTGTATTTCTACAAAAATAAAAACTAGTTAGTGCGGTACCCTCCATATGAGAGTTCGACTCGAACTTAGCCAATTTATGAACGTTCTACAGTGGTTGTTACACGGATTGTCGAATTCGATTAAGTGGTCATTGTAGTCTACGAACAGCATACGTTCATGATCACGAATGCTATGTCACTTCTGAAGGCAACGCTCAAAGTACAGGTCGATGTTAATGCGTTACAGACCAAAATTGGTTTAGGTCCTTTCTGACGAAAATGTCGTTACTATTTTCGAAAGACATGCCTGGCTGTTAGAGATGGTTAACGTGTTTAAGTCTTTATCTTTGAAGGTGGTATGACCAATGTAGTTCGTCCTAGGAGGTACCACCGCCACATATATATCTAGCGTGAAGCAGTTTCTGCGTGAGGTGGAAGGGTGTGGTTGCTGGCTCATATAAATATGAAGCAACCGTCTTATTCCTCGGAAAGATTAATCGAATTCAAATCGAATTCTGACAAAACCTCTGTTCTATATGAAGTTCATTGCAAATGTACTTAAGTGGCAAGAAAGTCATTATTATAATCAAATTATATTTGGCAGGTTTTACTGACGCTTCGTTTAAAACACTGAACTGATTATTATTGATATAACTCTTAAGTAATTAACATTCGTTTTTTGATTATCTAAATTAGTTTAACTGGCATTTGATTTTATAACGTTTTTTTAATTAGCTTCATTCGTTTACGCGCAAAATAAATAATATAGTAAAACACGGAACTTCTGTTTTGGTTTGAGGAATTTCTTTCTTTCTTACAGAAAACGCATTTTTTAAAAGAGAGCCAGGTATAAAATAAACATTGCTAAAAAAATTAAAAGGTAATTCATCATCATCAATCCATTATTGTCTCACTGCTGGTCACCGGGTCTTCTTTCTAAAAGAGAGATTCTTAGGCCATAGTCCACCGCGCTCACCAAGTGCGAATTGATAGACTTCGCACGCCTTTGATAACTCTTTTTTTATTTAGAGAACTTTTAAGCGTGCCGGTTTCTTCACGATGTTTTCCTTCACCGTAATAGGAACCATTCCAGTGTCATTAAAGCTTCTCTCGTTTAAGGTTGACTAATTTTGAATAACCTGCAGTACATTTACTTTCAAGTAAAATGCAAGCTCCTATGCACTTATAAAAAAATAAAACTTATAATAGGTGAGTACCCGCACCTACTGCGCCCGATGTATGTTACCGCACTCGTGGGTAACACTCTATCATAGTGTTACGACCGTGTAGACGTGCCGTCTCAAATTAGCATATGAAAGTGTTATCGAAACAGTTCATTAATATTTTGTAACAGTACGGGTTACGCTCCGTAATCTCTCTAGCTACGTTGCATGCCGTTACTGACCATTTTTTGGGTTTTTGTACGATTGAAGTAACAGACGAGCATGCAGTTACCTGATGGTAAGTAGTCACTGCCGCCCGTTGACCTATCGAAGTAACTTCATACAAAACAGGGGTTCTGAAGTCAATCGCAAATGGGTTGCTCCTCTCGAGGACTAATATTTTCGATTCGTGTCAAAGTGAGCCGGATCATTATCTTATTTCTATTAAGCTACTATTAAACTAGCTCGCTATTTAGTCCACTGGAACAACTAATACAATAAATGGCATCGTGATATCGAGGTAACCTAATTTTGCGTACACTACCCAGTTTCGATACACCTCTTTCACATGAGAAGGTTAAATGGAAAATATTACTTACTATTCAGCTATAGAGCCGCCTATTGCATACTACTCAGACCTGCAGTAAAGTTTATTGTTAAATTTGACTAGTAAGCGTACAATAAAAAAAAAAGTCATTTATCATCATCACTTTCCTCAAAAATTACAATTATCCATGCCGTTTTTTATGATACTACGCCACTTCAAAGTGCGTCAATTAGTTCAAAATTCATGCTGAGTTTGAATTTAACGATGACTATAACGATGAACATTGACAAGATTTATTTTCTACTTTCTTTTAATTATTGACGTGTTCCTAGTCTTGGAGTTTATAACCAGCTTTAACCCTTGTGATCGACTGATGGCACGAACGTCACATCTATTTCTGCCTAGAACCGGTACTGTATTTCGGTTTTTGAAACGAGATACATTCTTAGTTTAGGCGTGACTACTTAGGCTTCAGATGTACTCGACCTCAGGTAACACTCAGAGTCTTATTCGAGGCGTTCCAACTTAGTCTTCAGAGTATCCGTAGTCAACCTCAAATAAAATTCCAACTTGTGGTTGACTTTATAGATGTACATGGATGTTAGTGGTCACTTACCACTTACTCATTTGCTACTTCCATATTATAAAAAATAGTACTTGTAAATTAATGACGACAACTTACAATTCTGTGAGCGATGGAAGTTACTAGGGATGTTATGAATAAGAAATTTCGGATCGATACGGATACTGATATAAAAACACACACTTTCTACACTCATAGCCCCACACTAGGATTTTCTCCTGTGTCGTGGGTGCCATGGACATACAAACACGAATACACAAACACCCAGACCCAGAACAGAAATCTAAACTCATCATTCATATTTCTATCTGACCGGGAATCGAACCCGGGGCCCACTGCGCGTCAGACCGATATGGTGACTGCTCGGCCACGCGGATCGTCAATCTAGAAATAAAATTATACCGGTTTCGGATACGGTTACGCAGGTGTAATTATTTCGGATTATCCGGTACTTTCGGATAGTTTTGGTTATGGGTGTTATATTTTTAAAGAAATTTAATCGTAAAATACAGATAGATAATGATATGGTTTTATTTTTATGTTCTCATTTGCTATTACATTCAGTCATATTAGTTATTGTTATTAGGTAGCTCCTAATCGATTTTAAATTTTATTTACTAAAATAAAAGAACGTGTCTCAAAACTTATCCGAATTTATCCTAAATATTTACATCGGATACTGTTAAGGATTTCTTTTTTCGGATATCCGACAGTATTGGATACGGATACGGAACTCCATAACATCCTTGGTAGTTACTATGTGTCTGAGTCACTAGAGAATTGTCCTATGAACGCTCGTTTACCGTTTGTAAAGAGGTCACAGTAATAAAGAACAATGCTTATACTACTACTTGTCGTGATCATTTTGTCTGAGGAACCTATTATTGAACCTTATTCTCATAGTACCATTAAATCTGTAATCTATTTTTTTCTAATATTGTAAAGGCGAAATTTTGTGAGGATGTATGCGTTTGTTACTTTTTCACGCAAAAAGTACCGGTTGGAATTCGCTGAAGTTTTGGGCACAGACAACTATATTTACTACTAAAGATAACTCATTATAAACTTATGGGATTTCCTCATAGGATACTGGGGCAAACGTGACCGAAGCGGACAGATTCGGGGGAATAAACTTCTTTCATATAATCCAAATCGACTTAATTACGCCATTTCAAATGAAGTTTTTGATTTTGTCAATCACGAATATCAAAAAATTATCAAAAAACGTTAAAAATAAAATATATATGAAAATCTTTCCTTAAATTTTATACTCGTATGGAACAAAGCAAGGATAAAATTGAAATTTAACGTGTGATTCACTCGCGCGATCCTTTCGTTGTGTGGGGACGGTGTGAAAACCTTTGTAATTGCTACTAACGTTTATACGGATATGAAGTTCTCCAAATTAGCGAGTAATATATGTATTTAATTCATATACATTCTCTGCTTATGCATAAAGCAGTAAACCTCTCGTTGTGGTGCGTAAACTTTTGTTACTACTAACGTTTATACTGTATGAAGCTCTCCAAATCAGCGAGTAATATGTCATTACACGCAGGTAGTCCATAAGCTTTCGTTTTAAAGTCAGAAATAGGAACATAAAATGACATAAAAATGTCATCGTTGTCATGGATTTCTATGCATATGACGCTTAGACACGTCGGCGCCGTTCATTCTTGGCTCACTAGCAGTTATAATTAAAGATAGGCCGGGTCATAGTTTTAAGTTATCAATTTTACATTGAAGCATAATATTGATATTAAACAATTATTGTATGAAATCATTAAATTATATAGTTTATCATTGTAACGCCGTATACGAAATAATTGGATGAATTGTAAAACGTATCTTTTATTATCAACTTATCGTAATTGTCTTGTATTTTGTATTATCAACTTGTATTATCATACCAACCACTAAACGTCTAACTGGTCTCTAACTTTGAAAGATCGTATTGGGTAGAATCTTGTTCATTTCTACACGTGACGTTTGTTGAACCAAGGTGATAGACATATGGATGTTGCTGCCTTCCACATCTCTTATGTATCTGATTCTTACGCTCACAACGTCAGTTAAAACACAAGTATCTTGGCTCTTGAAAAATGTTCATGTTACTGATGCTGTCTATGATTATGCCTGTCATTTTGCAATAAACGATGTTAAACTAATTATTTATTAACTATGTTGTTGTATATTACGTATCGGATCTCTTTTGTCTAAATGTTTCTAAAATACTTTAAATATTCATGTATTAAAATAAGCTTACTTATCGTGTCGTGATTTGATGGTATGTGATAGTTTATACATATTTTCTACACGAAGCAGGATCAACTTAAGTATCGTCGGTGCGAAAATGTTTGCGTTGAGTTTAGAAGACAATTTTCTGCACTAAAGTGTTAAAAGAAAAATTTCTTTGAAAAATGACTGCAGCTCACATCAAATAAATATAAGATATATATCTTGTCAAGAAAAATATAACATCAGCTGTCTAGAAAGAAAATACGGTTGCATCGTGTTTCCAAAACAAATTTCTGCACTGTCCCTTGGTAACAGAAAAATGTTTTGCAAATAAGGCTGCAGCTAACACCAAAATAACACAAGGAACACAATATATCAAGAAAAAAATAATAATTAGTACAGGAATTGCTGCGTCGTGTTTCCGAAACAAATTTCTGTACTGTCTAGTGTTAACATAAAAATGTTTCGCAAATAAGGCCTGCAGCTTACACCAGAGAAAAACAGGAAAATAATTGTGAACAAAAGGATTTTAATCAACAGAACGTTGTCAGTGAAAAAATTTTTGCGTCGCGTTTCCAACACAATTTTCTGCACAATGTATGACCAACAGAAAAATGTGTGGCAAATAAGACTGCAGCTTACACAAAAATAATACGAGGGACAAAATCTAGCCAGAAATAATGAAAGAAATAGTGCAAAATTGCTGCGTCGTGTTTCCGAAACAAATTTCTGTACTGTCTAGTATTAACGAAAAAATGATTCGCAAATAAGGCTACAGCTCACACCAAAGAAAAATAAAATATACCTTATCGAGAAGAAATCAACATCAAGTGTATTCAAAGAAAAAAAGGTTGCGTCGTGTTTCCAAAACAAATTTCTGCACTGTCTAGTGGTAACAGAAAAATGTTTTGCAAATAAGGCTGCAGCTCACATCAGTCAATTAGTTAAACAAGAAACGTATTGTCAAGAATGAAGAAATAAAAGTTTCGTCGATGCAAAAACGGTTGCGTCGTGTTTCCAAAACAAATTTCTGCACTGTCTAGTGGTAACGGAAAAATGTTTTGCAAATAAGGCTGCAGCGTTCATCAGTCAATTAGTTAAACAAGAAACGTATTGTCAAGAATGAAGAAATAAAAGTTTCGTCGATGCAAAAACGGTTG
>DWNE01007418.1:0-12270 GCA_018249875.1 Cecropterus toxeus | reverse complement strand
CCCCCCCCCCCCCCCCCCCCCTCCCCCCCCCCCCTCCCCTCTCCCCCCCCGCCCTCCCCTCTCTCGCCCCTCCGTAGACTTGCCCTACACGTGCCCGAATATAAAACTCCACCCCCCACAATCCTCATTCTACGTGTGCAGGCATCACGCTCCCCATTACACCATTTCCTCTCTTTATCTTCTCACACACTTCCCCACTTTTTTTGTTCCTTTTCCTTTTAGTTATTCCATGCATAGGTTGTCTGGAAGAGATCGCTGCTTAGCGATAGGAACGCCTATTGCATACGACTTATCAACATTGTACTCGTATGTTATTGTTATTTCTGTTTATATTAATAGTGTGTAATAAGGAGATATTCTATTTTATTCTACACGTGCGCTAGGTTAGTTCTACTTTTATCTTCGCGATCCCCACGAAACACGCGCCAATGTAGCCTACGCATCTCGCTGTTCCTACATTCAACGTCTAATTTGTAAGGTTGTACCGTTTATCGGTCAGTGTGCTTCAGCGAACGATACATATTTTATTTTTATGTAAAAGAAATGCAGATATGATTATTAACGCATCTGTAATGATGCATAAGCTACTCAACTGTAGCTGAGCTATTTGACAGCAGTCTTGATAGTTGTGATAACTATTACCTCAAATGTCTTAAAAAAAATATTTATTATACTAAAGATTAAATCACATCGAAATAAAATTGTTAATGAATGAAATTAATAACACTATTCGATTTTTCCCCGATCAGTTACCCGGCGGTGGTGGCGGTGCCGGAGAGCATATCGGACGAGTCGCTCCGGCGGGCGGCGCGCTGCTACCGCCAGAACCGGATACCGGTGCTCACGTGGCGGCACCCGCGGACCCGGGCCTTGCTGGCCAGGTAACTGTTATATATGATTTTAGACTAATTATCGCGGAATGTATACACTTTAATATGTTACGGGTACTCACGTTTTTAACGATATTTTGACCCAGTTATATGGATCGTGGTCACGGCAAAACTGACCGTGACCACGATCCATGTAACTGGGTCGAAATATCGGCAAAAAGAAATTCACAAAACCGAATGTCGTGAGTACCCGTAACATATTAAGATCGTCGTCATGACGATGATGACCGTGATCTCGACGACGATCATCGTGGTGACGACGTTGATCATGACGACGACGATGAACAAAATGACGATGTGAATGACGACAATGTCAATATTACCGTCATACGACTTATAACATTAATATCCACTATATCAAACTTATGATGCACATTTTAGATCGTGATGTCGACTTTTCACTGTTTCAGCTAAGCTCAAAAATTGACAAACTTAACGTACCTATTTACCATTTCAATTAAATGTAAATGTAATTTAAATGTCCTCAATCTTGACTTAATGTAGTCATATTTTATGTATACTTAGTTTAGTATTTAAATTTAAACTTTAAGATAAAGTCATATTTTATGTATAGTTAGTTTAGTATTTAAATTTTAACTTTAAGATGATTGTATTTCAAACATGTAATTTAACGACAATTATGATTTGTTGATATTTATAGGTCGGCAGCGCCTCACCATAAGGGTGTAATAGGAATGCTAAAATCTAGCCATCAGAACCCGGGTGCGACGCCTAGCGGCACGGAAACTACATCGAGTTTAGAACAGGTCGGTTAAAAACGGTTTTTTAATAGTTTATGCAATTTTTTGTACATCCAAAATTTATGATTTATATGTATCTGCAGAATTGCTAAATAAGTATTGTGTCATTTAAATTAAAATTGATTATTTTAATAGTTATTTATCCTTGTTTTGAGAATTCTCTTAGAGTTCTCTTTCTTATGATTTATAAATTAATAATTCATAAGAGATTTCATTCATTAGAAAGACATTTAGGAAACTTAAGAAGTTCATATTGCTCTGTTGTTTACCAAGCTATGTGTTCAGTGCTAATTAATATTATTTGAAGAAATTGATAATAAGGATTAAGGATCATGATGACGATGATTATCACAATCACGTCAACGATGATCATGATGACGACAATTAACAAAATAACGACGTGGGTTAGGATGCTATTAATAATCATGACGATTGTATTGATAAATACTACGACGATGACGATGATTACGTTAATGACGATGTTAATACGACATGTTTTCCAGGAGCGGTACCTGGCAGCGTTGGTCGCGTGTACGCCGGCGCGGCGCGGCGAGCTGGAGGACTCCAGCCTGAGCCTGGACTCGCTGCTGCTGTGCTGCGACGAGCCGCCGCACCACGCCACGCCGCTGCTCAGCAAGGCTGCGGGCACGCTCGGGTTAGTATCTCTCTCCTTCCCATCTCCTCTTCCTCACTCTCCCACTCACCCTCTTTCGCTTCTCCTTTCTCCTCCATCTCTCCGATCCTCTTTCCTCGCTATCCCGCCGTCTATCTATGTCTATGTCAATAATGAACCCGTTCCTCGCAGCGCGCAGCGAGTTGGTGGAGTCAAGCCCGGATTCGCATATTATAAAATATAAATATCATAGATGCATGGACCACTTGATTGTGTGTAGACTGCCGTTTATTATTTTTGTATTAAATAATAAAAGTAAATTAACTATCGAAGTGGCAATTAAGTACGTTGTCCATCGCATGGTAAGTGGTCACAACTAAATCCTTTGTTGCTAAAACCTTTAAACCAGAAATACAATCCTGTTATAAGATAGAAATAGGAATGGTGGTGGTACCATTGAAGTTGAACTACAAAGGGTTTACCATCCTCAAATAAATACTCTCCTTCTGACGCAAATATGTTTAGTCTTTTATATAAGACTCATACACATGATTACATAAATTACATCTTAAGTTTCACATGTATTTTTTTTATTTTAATACTATGTTGAATATATACGACTTTTCTCTTCAACATTACAGAGTGCTAGGTCGAAACAGCGGTGGTAAGGGCAGCAACAGCTCGACTGCTGGAGCGGGCAGGCACTTCGGTCGGTGGGGCTCGTTGAAGGACAGGCGGCAGGCGTCGCACTTGGAGCTGTACGCACCTAAGCAACCTTTCTCATCCGCTGATTTGGATTCTGGTACGTATTTTCATTGATTTTATTTCTTTACAATTCAAATGTAGTAAGTGAAAAAATGTACGAAACTTTAATAAGTACCAAGCTACCTAATGCAACATCTCGTATGGTATAAAGGTGAATTTAGCTAGGTTGAAGTATTGTTTATTATTTAATACAAGTATATATTATGTGAGAGTATCATATTCGTATAATATATGTATATGATGTTTACGTAGTATGTAGTGTATTCACAAGCTATTTATGACTTAAAATTTTGTGTATATATGTATTTAACTGTACGTTACAGTGTCGACTTCTCTTAGTCATATTATTAAAGTTTGATAAAAAATTACAAGCATCAAGATAATTTGGGTAGAACGAAAGGTTAGGTAAGACAAGGTACAAAACAAATGAACGAAATGTGAACGTAGCGGTGTGTGCACAGTGATGGGCGAGGCGGGCGGCACGCGGCGCGCGGCGCTGTACGTGGTGTCGGAGAAGGGCGCGGCGGGCGCGGGCGCGGGCGCGGGCGTGGAGGCGCTGCCGGTGGAGTACCCGGACGCGCGCGCCGCCAAGCACGCCTTCAAGAAGCTGCTGCGCGCCGCCGCGCCCTCCGCGCCCGCGCCCGCGCCCGCTTCCGCCGCTGCCGTGGAGGAGCCCGGCTTTCTCACGTAAGTATAAAACGCTCTAATACTAATTTAATTACTTAAACAAATTTGATTTCGTTGGTAACGTAAGTGAGCCTTATTAAACCGCAGAAAATGGTAAAGGTAAAGACGAGACGAATATAGATGTATATCCTTTTTGTCTATTATCTTTTGTGTTAGATAATAAAGAAGCAAATTAAAAATTATACCGAAGCCCAGAATCGTACTCATAGCCTTATAATTAACATGTTTACGTTTTTTGTTGTATTGGTAAGCTTGTATTTAAATCCATTTAACCGTCACTTTTAGAAGTCCTCTACTGAACATTGACTTTTCTCGTCAATATTCGGACGTATGCCTTCTACATCTAAGAGTCAAACCCAGTTTTTTTTTAATTTAAAGTTAAATTTAAATAAATATCCATAAATGTAATAATACTTATAACATATACAAAAATATTTAAAATTAATTGTAGATTCAAGTTGTCTATGAAGCAATGGTGCTAAATTTATATTTTGTCCATCTAGGCTCGTAGAAGAATCTGGGTGGTTATGGCAAATCCGACAGTTGTTCCAACTGTCCGGGACAGTGGTGGACCTCTTGGACATCCAGGGATCCTCAGTTCTGATCTCTCTGGAAGACGGATGGGACGTCACGGCACAGGTGAATATTATGCTATAATTGAATGAATAGTAACAAATTGTTTTTGTTCTCTGTTAAGTGTTTTCAAAATCGATTCAGCTTTTTCCAGTGTTATCGCTAAACGAATAATAAAAAAATATGCTGGCAAATAGATAAATAAATACACTTATTTCTAGCGTGCAGCAGATCTTGCGTTTCGATGGAAGAGTGTGGTTACCGGCTTACTTATGATCGACTTCCAATAGAATCCCTGTTCTATATGAAGTTGCCTGCAGATGTCCATGGGCGGCAGTAACCACTTACCATCAGGTGGATAGCATGCTTGTTTGCTATTTCATTTTTATAAAAAAAAATGGGGCTGCGGCTGAGGGGCTGACAAATGTATAGACAGCTAAACAAACAAGCCGATTGACAGCCATAAACATAAAAATCCGCTAATAATAATAATAAATAATATAAGCGTCTAATCGTCAAAAGCGTTGGATTTCATGTCAAATTCAGGCTTTCTATGTGCTATTTTTTTTTTCTAAATGATCAAAGGCTAGCCATGACTTATAGGAACACATGTTAAGTTAGTACTTTATAACATAAACCAAAATAGATTACGTTTAATTAATTTATATAGTATTTAATTCATATTTAAAAGTCAATAATGATTAAAAAATATTATTGTTAGTTAGCGTAACGTTTCAGTGTAACCGTTTCCGTTACAAAAGTTGTTGCACCTACAGTTTTTTCTCTTACATGGCGCGCCTAAAAATATATGTATGTAAGATATATAATATAACTAAGTATCTATATATGTGTCCGTACGTGTAGATCTCGTCGCTGGCGCAGCTCTGCCTGGAGCCATACTACCGAACGCTGGACGGCTTCCGCATCCTGGTGGAGAAGGAGTGGCTGGCGCTGGGCCATAAGTTCCAGCAGCGATGCAACATCGCCGCCACGCCGCAGCAGGGGTTCACACCCACCTTCCTCATGTTCCTCGACGCTGTGCATCAGGTATGTAATACGTAGTAGTTTTAGATGGTTGAGGGGGATAGAATGGGAGGTTCATATATAAAAAAATTATAATATATCACAATGTTATAAACAGCTGAAGTAACCTTGCTTCTCTACGGGACACGAAATTTAGATTTTATTTGCTAACCATTGAAATTACACGAAAAGTGATAAAGACCTTTCAGTAGAAAAATAAGTTAGTTATTTCATAGCGCTCTCTTTTTTATCTTAAGTAGAAATATGAAAGTAAAGTGTACAGTGACGTCACTAAAATGCATGAAGCAATATAAAAATGTGAAGCAGCTCTTGCGTTTCGGAAGAACGTGATTACCGGCTAACTTATATATGAGGCGATAATTTTAGTCCTCGGGAGTAGCATCTGTGATCGACTTCAGATTGAACCCTTGTTGTATATGAAGTTGCTTACAGATGTTCATGGGCGGCAGTGGCCGTTTACCATCAGGTGGCTCATTTGCTTGACTGTGATAAATATCTTTACACACCTGAGAATTATATTAGAAAAATCAGAACAAGTCGACAAATTGCACGTTGTCTGTTATCACGTGTCATTGGTTTTAGGTGCAAAAGCAGTTCCCCCTGGCGTTCGAGTTCAACGAGTACTACTTACGGTTCGTGGCGTACCACAGCGTGTCGTGCCGCTTCCGCACGTTCCTGTTCGACAGCGAGGCGCAGCGCGCGGAGCTCGGCCTCGCCTCGGACGAGCGCCGCCCGGACGTCAGCAGGCTGGTGGGTAACCTTTCCCCCCTTTATATGCAAAAAAATGTGAAATTCTTTTTGACTTCTTTTTGTGTTTTATCAATCAATGTCAGAGTCCATTTTGACCCCAAGGATTACTCAGCTTGAGGCACTCACCGATTTTTTTCCCTTATCAATGTTACGTGTGCAGTTCTTGACGAAAGGTGACGTGTGTGCCACGTAAAATTCTCACAATTGGAAGAACCGAACGGATGAATAAAGATTATAATTATATTTTACGACAGTTTACTTGTATTTCATTTTATTTATTCTTTAAAGAGAAATAAAATACGTACTTTTAATGTATAATGGACGCACTTGATAGAAATGTGTACTTTATGCCTTTTTTGAATTATTTAATGATGTATTTTGTTATTATACAAACATTAATGAATGTATATCCCCGTTATCCCCCAGGGGGTGGAGACGGGTTCCGGCGGCGCGTGCGGGGCGTGCGGCGCGTGCGGCGGCGCGGGGGAGGAAGAGGCGCGCGGGGCGGGCGCGGGCGCGGGGCTCGCGCTCTTCGACTACATCGAGCGCCTGCACCAGCGCGCGCCGCTCTTCTACAACCTACTGTACGCGCCCGACCTCGATAACCCGGTGGGTCCCTTAGGGGTCTGGTGGAGTCACGCGAGAGACTACCGTCACTTAAATATTCGCGAATAATCTAACGAGTCCATCGCCGAATAGTGTGTGTAAATGCACAATACAAATAATCCAGACACACACAAACACATAATCCACATTTCAAATCTTTGCAGCAATCAAACGACAATCTTACTTTCAAAAATATTTCTTCAGACTTATTCTTTATTACGTTTCCTCAAAACAATAATTGTTTTTGTTATCGCACCTCATTATAAAGTACATTTTAAGTATTGCAGTCATTTTGTAAGCGTGCAATGCAATATATGGGTAAAACGTAAACAATTGTTTACAGAAGCGTCTTAAAACCTTCGGGTCGTGAGTTTCGCGACCTCCTTGGGATCGAGAGAATAAGATACTTCAGATTTTTGTTTTAATAAATTAATTAAGAAAAAGTTAACAAAACGATAGGAACGATTTTTTTTAATATATAGAGGGTCGTGTCATGAAAAAGATAAAAATAAGACTAGTTTAGAGGAAACGTTAAACAACAGTCAATGTAACAGGTGCTTCGGCCCGTGAGCGCGCTGTCCGCGCTGGAGGTGTGGCAGTACTACGTGTGCGAGGAGCTGGCGCACGGGGCGCCCTACGAGCCCGAGCTGCCCGAGACGCCGGAGCCCGAGCGGGAGCGGACGCCCCGCCGCGTCGTCACCGCCGGGTGTGTACACGCCCTTATTTGGAATTTTTGTGTGTGGGGATATGGTATTGTGAAAATATTTGTGTCTTCTGTTGTTCGTATATTATTGATTGATTTTATATTTTTTAACACTATTTTTCAGTTTGAAACAAAGTGTTAAAATATGAAGAAACTAGTTTTATCTGTTTATTCTCACATAATTACATAAAAATACAAGTTTATTTTAAGCCTATTTGATAACTAGTTTTTAAGACAAATAGGTCATAGACACACGCCTTCTACACTCATAGCCCCACACGAGGATTTTCTCCTGTGTCGTGGGTGCCACGGACACACAAACACGAATACACAAACACCCAGACCCAGAACAGAAATCTAAACTCATCATTCATATTTCTGTCTGGCCGGGAATCGAACCCGGAACCCATTGCGCGTCAGACCGGTATGGTAACCGCTCGACCACGCGGGTCGTCAATCCGACACAATCCGATCACCATGGTTCATCAAATAATATTTATTTTTATTTAATTATCTTTTAATCAAAATATACAATAGTTATATAAATAACGTAATAAAAATGAAACGTCATTTAACTGTTCTCACATATTGAAATAATGTTTGTTTTTGCAGAAACTAAAATATACAACGATAATTTTAGCTAATAATTAAACATACAGTGTACAATAGCAGTCTGCAATCACATAATAAATAAAAACAAAACATCATTTGGCTGTTTTCGTGCAACATACAAATAAAATTGTTTATTTCGTAAATGAACTAACATATACAAAGATATCTTGTGTAGATAAATAATTAATGTATATTTCTCGGTTTTATACAGTTACGACAGCATATCGCGGTGCATGCCGGACGCGTTCACGGGGCTGCTGGAGCGGCTGCGGCAGCTGGAGCTGGAGCTGGGCCATCTGCCGCAGAAGTGGCGCGTGCGCTGGGATCAGCTCGAGCTGCCCAACACGCTCGAGTTGCAGGTAGTTGGCTTAATGTTTCGAATGGGGTTTAAAAAAAACACGCTTTTTACACTTATGGCCCCACGCTAGGATTTTCGCCTGTGTCGTGGGTGTCATGGACACACAAAGGCGAATACACAAACAGCAAGACCCGGAACAGAAACGAACGAACGAACCCTGGATCCACTGTGCGTCAGACCGGTATGGTGACCGCTTCGCTACGAGGGGGTTTGTTGTATGTCATGTGCGCGTGACGTACAAGGAGGGGTTTATGAGCTTAAGTTCCTTTTCCAAATCCTCCTGCATGCAAGATATCTTCAAGAATTAAAATATTGCCGTTAATGTTGTTAAAAATATTGGGTTAATTGGATTGAGTTAACAAAATGGTTTTTATGGCTACTGTAATATTTGATGTGGTTTAAGTTGTAAAGGCTATTTTATCAGATAATGGATGTGTAATATCAATATTCTGGTTTGAAGTAATATAATTAAATGTTAAAATGATTGATTGAGTGGTAATAATTGTGAACGTCGTGTTTGTTGCGCCGTGTCCTCCCTTTTTATAAATGATTTCGTTGCGCATCAGGATTTTATTCCTGTGTCTTGTTGTGTGTGTGGGAACCATGGACATACAAGGATGAACACACAAACACTTAGATCCAGAATAGAATCTAAACCCATCATTCAGATGTTTGTCTAGTCGGGGATTAAACGTAGGATCTGCTGCATGTCAGATCGGTATGGTAACCGCTGTTCGACACGCAATAAGCGTCGTGTCCATTACGTAAGTTACTCGCATGAATAACACTAACGTCACGTCGTCGACAGCGCAACGCGTCGATGTGCAGCGGCGTGGTGCGTCGTCTGTCGTGTGCGGCGCACCGGCGCGGCACGCTGGACGTGCTGGTGCGCGGGCGGCTGGCGGCGCGGTCGTCGTGCGGCGGCGTGGCGAGCGTGGCGAGCGCGCCGGCCGCGCACCGCTGGGCGGCGGCGGCGGGCGCGGCGCCGGCGCGCTGCGACGCCTGCGCGGAGCTGCTGTGGACGCCGCTCGAGGCGGGCGTGCGCTGCGTCGACTGCGGCGCCGCCGTGCACGAGCGCTGCGTCGACCAGCCGCTGCCGTGCACCAAGTACAAGGCGCCGCCGCCGCCAGACCGCGACAGGGATCATCTCGCCGTCTCCGCCAGTACGTATATGTCCATACGTAACTTGTTGTAGTTTACTGGTTTGGAACTTAGCATCCTTATTAGGCTTTAATTTTATTATTTACATGAGACTACTAATAACATGAGATTACTAATTATATAATTATTGATCTTACAATGAGGAAAGCGGAAATCTTTAAAAATAACTCAAAAATGAAATTTACCGATCCACATTTAACGATTAAAATGTACCATGACTTTAAACTGACTCAATCTAAGATAAATTTAAGCTGCTATTAATACATCAATATAATCTGACGGAGTAAATTAAATTAGAATGAGAGACGCGTATAAACAACAATAACTTAAAGACAATGATACACCCACACTATTAAATGCAACACGTTGTCAAAAAAACATTAAAACTTTTTTTTCATTTTTCAATAAATTACTCAAGTTAACTTAACATGTTATATTTAAATATACACCTATACAATATATTAAATAATTAAAATCACCAAAAATATGTTTTATTTTGTATATATTTTTCTATTTGTAGGCGTGGCAACACTACAATCATCGTCACAGCAGTACTATGAACAGTTCTCATCGAATGTGGCAGAGAACCGCACACACGAAGGCCACCTGTACAAACGAGGCGCGCTGCTCAAGGGCTGGAAACAACGGTAACACACATACATTTCTTTTCGAAGTTATACTTCTTTTGCCGCGTTGGGGAAAAATGATGAACATCTGTAAGCTACTTCATATAGATACAAGTTGTTCATACATTTCACCTGACCAGAGAGCTCGCCGCGCGCCCTAGTATAGGAAAAAATTTAATATAACATTTGTCATTTACTTTTGAAAGGATTCCATTAATATTAATTCCTTCTTATTGTTATTTCTTACTTTTTATTATACATTATTCACTATTGGTTAAGACTGTTGATTATTTTATTCACACACACGCACACAAATCTTCACACACACACTTCAAATAGACCCCTGTGTTTGTGCAATAGCTCAAACACAGGGGTCTATTTGAAGTCAATCACAGATGCGATGCTACTTCAGAAGTCTAAAAAGTCGCCTCATAAATGAGCTGGAAACCACACCCTTCCACCTCACGCAAGAACTGCTTCACGCTAGAAACAGGTATGGCTGTGGTACTTCCCCGGTCAAACTACACTGGTACTACCTCGTAATACATGGTCGTACCATCTTATACTACCTTGCAAATTTATAGTGGTAACTTGTGGCTTTTTTATGCAACTGGTCGATTATGAAATGAGAAATAAAGTTGTTACATCGTAGGTGGTTCGTTCTGGATTCAATCAAACATCAACTGCGGTATTACGACGCGATGGAAGACTCACATTGTAAAGGATTTATTGGTATGTGCGGAAAATTTTATTATGTGTGTGATTTATCATCATTACTTTTTTTATACATTGAAGTTTGGATGAGTGAGTAAAAAGTATTTGCATTTGATTCATTTATTTGGATATTTATATAATTATTTATTGTCATATTATAGTTTAGTAATTCTCTCCGAATTTAAAAAGAAGTGGTTAGTACCTTAGCAAGTAAAACGAAATTTAACTCATTAAAAATCGTTACAAATCCAAATAATTTTCAACATTTTAGAGGTAAATTATTCGATAGATATATAATTAAAGTGTTTAATTTTTGGAACATTGAAATAAGAAACGAACATGCAGTTCATCATCGTGCATCAAGTGGGCACTGCCGCCCTTAGACATCTATGTATAATTACTAATAAATCCCTTCCCCCCCCAGACCTGGCGGAGGTGCTGACGGTGTCCCCGGCGGCGGCGGCGCCGGGCCCGCCCAAGAAGTGCGACGACCGCTCCTTCTTCGATGTGAGTTGTATCTCTGTGTACTTTAAACACGCTGCCACGCGGCCACGAAACATTCTTTTGGGCTCAAAATAGGGCTTGGTTGAACGGTAAAACAAACTGCAGCAAGTATACCTACGGGCCAGAAGGTAATATTTATCAGTAAAGAATAAATATATTTATATAATATAATAATAGTAATTCATGATACGATATCATTTTAGTCATAATTATAGTAATTATCTTTATATTAATATCCATATATACATTATAATTGTATTGTTCAATATATACGCCAGTTACGCACGAGTCGACGCACGTACAACTTCTGTGCGAGCGACGCGAACGCTGCGCAGGAGTGGATCGAGAAGCTGCAGGCCTGTCTGCAGTGACGACGCCCGCACGACACCGACACGACGTCGTTGACGACTGCACGTGATCACGTGCTGCGATATCTAACATCGATAGCTCCTACGTATACTGGCGGACTTTTTAAAATAATTAACGCATTATATTTGTTATATTCTGTTCTATCAATAAAATTCTTGTTTTTTATTGTTAGTTCCAGAGTTCAAAATCGTAAAAGCTGAAAGTGAAATAACTCGTATTTTTTTTTAAATTATAACAAAATTATTCACATTAATGTGTAATCAATCCAATTTATATGCTTTGTTAAAGAAATAAGGGAACTCTTTTTAAGGATCTAGGATTTTATAGTATATAAAAAAATAAAAAGATTTCAAAGCGCAATGTAAATTTGATATTTTTACTTACGATAGTTTACGTAAGAGTTATCGATTTACGCCATATAGAATTTTGAACTGGAGAATGATCTACTGGAGTGTTATTGACGAGAAATAAATAGATAGAATAATCAATTTATATAAGTATCTGTATACAATGATCCGTCACAAATTATGTCAC
>DWNE01007417.1:0-12271 GCA_018249875.1 Cecropterus toxeus | reverse complement strand
ATGGTAATCAAATCATATTAATAGTAACAAATAAACATAGTGAACTGTAATTGTTTAAATACGCTAACAGTAGGTACAAAGACATCAATCTGCTTACAAATACGCAATAATAATATAAATAAGCTTTGCAACTTCGTGGTAGCGAGGAATTCTTGAGCTACGCTATTAATAAATTAAATATACGTTAAGTTCCTGCTTAATTATAATATAGAAAAATAAGAAAAAATTATCAACCAATTTCTATGCCCCAAAGAAGTAAAAAATAACTTAAATATATTGGTTTATTAGGTACATACTCAGGTCAGTCCCGCTTAGGCGATCAACATATTTCGCTAGATCACGTCGACGAAACTATGTCCTACGGGTATATGAGCGCCGTCTCTAGATAATATCTTACCTTTGGGAAGTCGGTTAAAAATACTTAAACAAAATTTTAGGTAGATGAATAGATTACAGCATTGCACGAGAAACCAAAATAATGTGCAATTTGCACAAAAGTTTCAAAACTAACAAATCTAATTGCATAAAATGACGCACTGCATGATTATTTCAAGATCAAAGAGTGACAAGTTGCATGAAACATAAATCTTGGTCGCGGACAGCGTGGTGGTGACCACAAAACGAGGACTACCACTACTAATTATAGTGCACATGTTCCTTAGCTTTAAACATGTCAAAACTGGGTGGGCTTGGATATTGAATAAAAATCGGTGAAGGATTCCGTACCATTATCTATTAAAAAGAATACAGACGAATTGAGAACCTCCTCCTTTTTTGAAGTCATTTTAAAACGGAAAAAGTTCGTTGTATGGAAGCCTGCCTTAAGTATCTATTTTGTTCTGTTTTCAGTATTTGTTGTTATATTCGCAACAGAAATACATTATTTGTGAAAATTTCAACTGTCTAGTTATCACGGTTTTTGGGCTACAGTCTGGTGACAGACAGACGGACAGCGCTTAGTGATAGGGTACCGTTTTTATCCTTTGCGTACGGAATGCTAAAAAAGCTATTAGCCACTAATACTTTACTGTACCTTTACCTCATGCAAAGGAATCATTGATAGTGTTTTCAACTAGGCCCCACATATAAGATCTAAGGTTCAAAGCAAGAACCTCAGATTTCTCAAAGCTATGTGATTAGAAATTAATTATCACTTGCTAGTACTGAATGTTTAAAAAGTGAAAGTTCTTGAAGTCACGTGGAGTCTACCAAATCGGACTTATCAGTGTGATGGACTATGGCCAAAACACCTGCCACTTTAACAGATGTCCCTTGCCCGGCACTTGGACGACAAGGAGTTGACAATGATGACGAGTCTAATTTCATAAAAACATACAATGGAACCAGGAACATACAATCTCCTCCTCCCTTGAAATCGGTTAAAGGGAATGGCTTAGGCCCCACTCACTTCACATTCTGCAAAAAGACAGAGGGTTCAGGCTTATTTATATGGTTCTATTTGCTACGAAACTATAAATAATTACACTACGTAAACAAAGAGTTTAGATTTGTATTTTGTTTTTATTTTTGGAAAATGATTAGGATTAGTTAAACTGAAGCATGTTTCGGGTAATAACCCGAAGCATTATGTAAAATACCGTAGGGACTTGGCCCTTAAGCCCCCCCTCCCTTCCCAGCCCCCATCTAACTAAGCCTCTAATGTATCTGTCGTTAGATAAACCTAACCCGAAAGTATCACTAATTATAGTTCATACGTAATAGTTTCAACGTTGAGTGGCCAGTGAGTTTTATGAGTAATAATGTTTCTCTAATTTGCATCCTACGAACCTAGAGCTTTCAAGATATATAAATAACTTTCCTCTCGCGACATCAACGTTCAGTAATACGAATAATTTCTCATTTCGCGCTTTTGGAAGATTACACATTACAATTTTGGAAGCAATTTACCTTATTCCTAATCTTACTAATATTATAAATCCCAGTATTATACTAATACTATGATACTAATATTATAAATCCTAATATTATACTAGTACTGTTATACTAATATTGTAAATCCTAAAGATCGTGAGAATGTATACTTATGTGTCTGTATGTAACTCTTTCAAGCAAAAACTATTGGTCGGATTTCGGTAAAATTTGACACAGAGATGGTGAAGAAAAATGAAGAAAGAAACAACTTAATAAATTATATTGTTAAGATTATATACCAAGACTACAATGTAGGTATACCTAATGGTTGGAGTAAGTAACATAAAGTCATCCTATAGAATTAACAAACGTAGTCTCAAAGAATTTGAAGTGATATAACTGCTTGGTTTGGCTCTATTGAAACCACACATTTTTCTGGTTTATAACAGCGGTGTGCTCTGTTTTTTATCAGATACTGCCGCCCAATGAAATCTATAAGCACCTTCATATAAGGCAGGGCCCTATCGGAAGTCGACATAGATGCGTTGCTATTCTCGACAATTAACATGATCGCCTCATATATAAGTAAGCCGGAAACCACACCCTACTAGTGAAACGTAAGAACTGCTTTAATCACGGACAACTACACTGGCAACTTGTAGAGTTGCCAGTGTAGTTGTCCGTGATTAAAGCAGTGGCTACTTGTAGAGTTGCCAGTGTAGTTGTTCGTGTTCGTTCCAGGCAAACGTGGTTAAGGATCCCTTTTAGTGCGGTAGGAATCTCACATAACCTGGCGTTCCTCCCACGACGTCAGGGACCTTTCGAGGTTTCCCCCTCAAGAAAAAAAAAAGCGTCCCTTAACCCTTATCAGAATCTCTTTAGAACGACTTAATACCTTTGGTCGTTCCAATTTAATCCTCGCATAGCAATCCAGCCTTATTTTATTTGATGCGATGGATTGCATTTTGCAATTGCTGCTTTTAAATTATAAAAAAATCTGCAAATAATGATTGGCACTCGAATTTGACTTTGAGTGAGATAAATAATTCTTTAACATTCTTAAAATAGGTACACTTAGGTACTTATTTTTCCGCTCAGTCCAATATAAACAAATTGGCATTGCATTTGTTTGTATTTGGAACTTTAAAATAATTTTAAGACCGAAAATACAGATTTTTAAACAAATGCGTTTACTAATTAATCTTCTTCAAGATGTAGATTATCAGGGCAGGGTACAGTATACAGAATACGTCGCATACACAGATTCGAATATATGAGTAAAATCAGTAAATTCTAATTTTTTGTGTATTTTTAGTCGAACTAAGAAAATAGAAACATAAAACAAAGAAATCTCAAACTACGACATAGATTTTCCATATTTTTATCATTGTTTTATTAATTGCCATCGAAGTTCGTCAACAGGTAGAAAAAAAAAATAAAAAAGTAAGAAAGAAAATGGGCTGCAAATAAGAAAAAAATCTTCTTAATTGTTTCATTATAATCTATTCACCTATAAAATGATAGATACGTAGAGCGATACATAGAACTATAGTGTTGAAACAAAATGAAAATTACATACTGCTATAAGCAGAGTACTTACATTTTTATATATGTATCAATTCTCATGATATGTATCTGCATACTCGTTTTTGTAGGAAAAAAGTTATCTTTTAGGGCAAAGTCCTCGTACCTCAAGGCAAGCTCGATTGTTATCAATGTTTCCGAGAATCTCGACTCCATCATTCCATCAAAGCTCAATTACTATTTATAACGATGCACTCGTTCAGACCTACATACGTTGTTTAATGCGAGGCCCATTCATCTGCGGTGCAACGAACCCTTAGGTTTTTTAGCGCATCTTTATGAACGGGTTCATCTGGAGCTTTGCGCTCTTGAACCAAAATATACAGAGTTTTTAGTACTCTGCAATATGTACAATATTTGAGACTGACGGCTATGAAATGAGATTGACGGTTATAAATTATCCGTCCATGTTCTTTGAAGTTAAGCACAAATTATGACTTGCTGCAAAGTTTTCTCAAACTTGTGTGGTCTTAGGTCTCAATCTAGGCCAATGCAGTTTATTAATGTCAATCGATCGGCTGTTATTAAACATATTAATAATTAAATCTATACTTTTATACCATTTTTGCCAGATGAGCTGCATGCCCACATAATAATAAGTGGTAACTGACATCTGCATCGGCACCTTCTTATAGATCACTTTTCATATAAAATCAGTTACATAATTCTACTCCCGAATTCGAATATGGTCGTTTCATATGAAACATCCTGCCACCAAAACGCAAGAGATCCACTGCTTCATGTTTGTAATCCGTGGTCGATCTATAGTTGTTCTACACCCATGCAAACTACCCACTAAAGTTTGAAATTAGAACCTAAGTTCGATACTTTGGTAGACAAAACTTAGATAGGTTGATTGATAGGCATCAGTAAAATAGTTACTTAATAACTAATCATCATAAAACACTTTCATTCCTGTGCTCTTCTTAAAATAGACATTATAAAATTAAAGATGGATAACCCTTTACTTTAAATAGTCAATTTCTATAATAATATAAGTATTTGTTATAGTTACCTACACAAATTATGTTTAATACTTACTAACCTTAACGCAACTATAATGAATGAGGCTAACGATAAAGTTTCCATACGAGTTCACGATTTACGACATTTTCATACAATATCAAGATGCGTAAGTACGAGGAAGAATAAAGGCTTATCTTATCGTATCTAATTATATACCTATTTGAGATTAGATGATATCATTGTTCAAGTTAATGACCCTAAAGTAATAGCTCTTTGTGAGACTAAAATAATAAATGACTCACCTATTGAAGTTAATTTTATTAGTACTTATATTAGGTTTAGTGCTAGATTTAATGAATTTTATATGGACATAGAAATGTAAGTCTGTTGATATATCAAGAGACGTTGCAATGCAATGGATGGCTGAGAGTGCTGAGACTACATGGAAAAATGTATTACGACAGTTCCGGCACCAAAGATCTTAAATACATCTTATACTTATATAATCTAGTCAGAATATGATCAATATTGTTTTATTACTTGTTTCTATTTATTTTGGTAAAAAAATCTTGAGCACAGGTATTACCATTATAACAGCTAATGCTATCATGTGTGTACGATTCTTTATGTATCAAATTTCTAATCTAGCTTCAGGCAGATATTTTTCCGGTAGTACTTAGAATCTAGCTATTGTTGGCCTATAAAGCTAGTAGAACAGATTTATATAGAAGCTAACATAATGTTAATTAAACCCAGTTTTAAATATACGGGTTGTACCCAAAGCGACTTCAGAAGTACCAGGCTTGCATAGTAGATACCTAAAGTGTAATTAATATTGTTTCAGAGCTGACATATCCGTGGCATGTCCAACGGACCGACTGGTGCGTTCGCGGGAGACGTGTCGCGTAGAAGGCACAGAGACGCAGTGCATCAAAACACGCTGCTGTGATACGCACAGATTCATTGCTGGACGGTGAGTCACTTCATAGTCATGAAGTCCTGTTACCTTAGTTGGCGGGTGTTACTGGTTGCTCGGATGTTTACGTTCATTTATGATTGTGAAATGCACTCGTATGGCTAATTAAAACATCCTAAATGATGTACTTTGTTACTTTACCGATAGGAGATGATTTCATTTTCATGTACAAAATAAGGTAGGTAGGCGGCCTACGTTCAGTTCATATATATTTTTTTGCAACTTCAATATTTTAATTCCAATTGTTTCTATATTAAAAGTGCAAGTGGACTGCATGTTCGTTTGTTACTACTAAATTATGAAACTAGTTACAGTGAACTTAATCCACCGACTTAATAAATATTACGTTGCTAACATTTCCTGGTTGACACTTCATACGGCGTTCCGCGTTTATCTATCATCTATCTCAATAGATTGAATATTGCACTTCCAGGTGTATCCCCGCGGCAGTGGAGCCTTGCAGCTTGCGGCTGTGCGAGCAGGCGTGCGAGGTGCGGGATGAACGCCTGTGGTGTTCTTGCCACCAGGGGTTCATATTCAACGAGGAGAACTATCGCCGGAAACAGCAGCCGTATTGCGTCGGTATGACTTTCACGTTGATATATTTACAACATTGATAGATGGTTGATACTAGGGATCTTAATCGGGGGCCTGAGAATCGAATCCCAGGTTCGCAGGACTATGAGTGTAGAAAGCGTTTACGTTTATGTAAATCTTCTCATTGTACCTATGATGTCAATAAATTGATACATTGATCATTACTTACGGGGAATCTGGCATAATGCCAATGTTGAATGATTTGTATGAGCTAGGCCGACTATTGTTCGAGTATGCCAACTTCATGTAGAAACAGAAACTATAACTGCATTTCAAGTCGTCGTACTACTTATAGTGCTAGATCCAACTGCCTATTTATTGAAAAACATATGAATTTTGGAAAATATTGAAATCGCAGGGACCATTGACATTAACTACATGAACTTTTATCTGAGGTATTTATTGAACCGATAGACAAGATTTTTTCATCATAGATACAAAAATAACCCCAGCTTTATTTGCGATTCTTCTTATTTTACAGATGTATAGACATAGATCTACGACTACTTTCTAGGGATGTAAAAAAATAATCGATTATTTAATAAATCGATATTTTTTTTAGAAAAATCGATTTTTATAAATCGATTTGTTAAACATAAATAATCGACTTTGAATTAATCGATTTTTTATTTATACCTTCGATATTTTGCCGAACTCTGAATTACTAAAAAGATTATTAATTTCGTAGTTTCAGGTACTTTCGATATTTAACAGCAGCTCTATAATAGAATTACTTGCAACACCTTTTACTGTATATTATTTGTGGTGTTTTGCATAAAATATGTCAACTAAATAAACAAAAAGAATTTGGGGCCTAACTTTATAATAATAATAAATAACAATAAAAATAGTTTTTTTTTTTGTAAAAACATCGATTTTTGAAAAAACTATTGTTTGATTGAAATATAAAATCGATGTTTCCCCAGCCAAGTTACATCCCTACTACTTCCATCATGTGGCACATCTAGTTGGCTTAGGTTAATTTATAATACTGAAGTAGCAAATAAGCATGCAGTCCACCCAAAAATAAGTGACTACTGCACCGATTGACCTTTGTAATCAACCACAAAATAAATTAGAGCCGAACTACTAAGGATCCTGCCACCATCGAAAATATTTTTTTTGCCGTTTGTAAACAATACTTCTAACCTTAGGTTTCTTTTCCGTCTGACCCTCATTTCTTCTAGCCTAGTTTGTTTCTTTACCTTCGATTTAAGTTTCCTCAGAATATAAACAATTATTTTGTTGAACTATATAATATAGTAAAACTTCAACAGATGTGAACGAGTGCGCAGACAACAACGGGGGCTGCGCCCAGCGCTGCGTTAACGACCCCGGGGGGTACCATTGTGAGTGCGTACCTCCTCTCACGGTCGCCAGCGATGGGAAGAAATGTATGCGGCCCATGGCTATTTCCTTACCGGTATGTTTTAATACTGTCTTACTAGCTGATATCAACTTATCGTGATGTGAAGAAATCCTAACTACACAATGCATATATAATAGTTAGCATTTGCAACGAGCGAACATTTAGCGAGCATTTCGCCGAATAACTTGGCGAACAATGACGAATATTTAACGGTGCACAAATGTTGAGACATAATCTACTTATTTGCGGCAATATAAACCGAATCTACATAACTTGAACGAGTATTTGTGGCGAGTAACGAATATACCCGAGAACGCTATTTACATTCAAATTCACGTACCTCAGTGGCTAGCAGAGGGTACCAGCTTCGATCTCCGGACCAGCAAACAAAAATAAACAATAGTCTGCGAACCAAGATTTAACCAACCGAATTGAGAATTGGTACCAGGGCAGCATATGTTGCAGGAGCCGCTACCTCTAGTGCGGGCCTCCTCGCGATGCTACGCGCCATGTGACACAGTATCCTGGCTGTCCAGAAAGGTCAGGCAGCTGAGCGACCAGCTCCATACTACGCAAGTAGCGCTCAAGAAGATCATGGATAACCCTATATTGAAGGGAGAAGGTGAGCCGCTATACTGGGTAATTGAGTTTTCATTCCACGAAAGCAAATTATCAAGGTTCAGTAAAATTTGAAACTGCCTTTGATTATTTAGGTGGTACACATTGGTGCATACTGGATTTTTTAAATAGCTAGAAAAAACAGGCTTTCACAAAAGTTGATCTTTTAGATGAAATCAGATTGCGAGCGGAAGATAGGTCCTCCGATTTCTGAAATGTTGCCGCCTTCTTGAAGGTGACGAATGGCTCTAAGTACTTGCTTGTAGACTGGAGCGGTTAGATAATCACAGGGAGAGTTCCGTAAAAACATAATCTGAAGAATAAAACCGGCCAAGTGCGAGTCAGACTTCCGCACGAAAGGTTCCGTACCATTATTTATAAAAAAACACGTTGTTATATGAAGCCCCCTTAAATATTTATCTTATTTTTCTTTTTAATATTTATTGTTATAGCAGCAACGGAGGTACATCCTCTGTGAAAATTTATGTGTCTAGCTATCGCGGTTTATGAAATACGGCCTGGTGACAGACGGACGGACAACGAAGTGTCAGTAATAGAGTTTCGTCTTTACCATTTGTGTCGGAACCCTAAAAACGACGAAAATACTGGTATCTTGTATGGGGACCCCCGTTTATTTTTGATTCGGCAAATATATCCAGTGTTTATAATGATAAATAATAAAAAAAAACGAACAGCATTAATTAGTATGATCACGATTATCATAAACAATAAATTTCACTAAAATAAGAATAAAATAGAATTATTAGAAGAATAGAATTATCATTAGAATATAGCGTGAAGAGCACGTGGTAATATTACAGAAGGTGACCGTTTTGCAGAAGGAACGTTCACGTACAGAGTGCTGGACGCCACCGCGCCGCTGCAGGACGGGTACTGCCGCTGTGAACGAGGGCCGCGGGTAGGGTTCATTATAATTTTATGTACTTATTACATGTAGCAAACAAGCATATCGTCCGTCCGATGCTAAGTGACAACTGCCGTCTGTGGACATATGTAATGAACTTCAGAAATGCTAAGAGTCCTACCTGGTTCTATAACCAGGTAGGTCACTTAGCAACACATCTATATGTGTTGCTAGTTTACTACCTGTTGGTACCTGAGGATGAGTATGTATTATCCACCCTTCGAACTAAGACTCAGCAACTCTTATTATTATTATTATTAGACAGAAATAGATGTTATAGTAGTGTCGTAGAATCGAAACATATCTGTGACGTCAAAAGATGAGACATTACCCGTACATTTTATTGATATGATAAACTGATGATAAACTGGACGCTTAACTACTTTGTCGTATAAATACATAAAGCTATTTACACATAAGTTGCTTTAAACTCTTGTTTCATACACATCTTATCATAATAATCATTGTTACCTGAAAGTAAGAAGATAATTATGACATTAATTAATCTCATTTCAATCTCCAGGGTCCTCCAGGAGCGCCCGGAATGGAAGGGCCTAAGGGCGACATGGGGCCTCGCGGACCGAGAGGCGCGCGAGGTCCCAAGGGCTCATTGGACCTGATGTTACTCTTGCTGGCTGATATTAGACACGATATTCATAACTTAGAAGCGAGGGTGTATAAAGATGGCGAACGGTGAGACAATACTTATTATTTTGTGTATTTATACCGGAAATATACGAAATCTAGGAATTATTTGTATACAATGACGGATTATACACATTTCCGTTAACACATATAGCAATATTATTATTGATGTATATAATGTGTAACGTAATTAAAAGTTCATTTTCTAATTCGTCCTTTTGTTTGTATTTTTATTTAAATAAATTGGCAATTGGCACAATACGGTAAACCTACCCTTATTTAAATTTCAAAGTTACGCACATTAGTGTAATTGCAAATGTACGTACAGTTATAGTTAAATTTAAACACCGTGTAAACGCGAAAAAAAGAAATATATAAGTACATTGTATTATTACAAAAATAATTTTCAGGCCAGAACGTTTCAACTTACAAAAGGCTTGGAGGAGACAGCAAAAACAAGAACAATTGGAGAAAGAAAGCAAAACAGAACAAGAACTGGAGGCGTACACCGCGCCGTCCATAGTGGGCAATGATGGATCAGTCGACATTTCTCCTAACGGTTAGTATTTTGATGTTATATAGTAAACCAACATGCAGACCTCCGGAAACCATTTATCCTTTAGTTATCATTAAGAAAAACATTATTTGATATTGATAACAAGCCACTCTTTTGTATCAAACTATTACTGTGCAGAAAGTGCATCGATATGCTGTGACTAATGTCAAAGCATATCTATAAAGCAGAAAGTTTAACGCTGTCTGTTCTGCTTACCGTAGTAACTTACCGTAATAACTACGCTTTCTACACTTATAGCCTCACACTAGGATTTCTTTATGTGTCGTGGGTGCCATGAACACACAGACGCAGAACAGAAATTTATTCATTATTCAGATTTCTATCTGGCCCTTTTTCTTTCGATCCCCGCGAATGGTGGTCCGATCGGTATGGAGACCGCTCCGCTATGCGGATCGTCATATTATCACTCATCTTATTTTTCCTCGTTGTTACGCTCTTAGAAGTCTGATTGTGGTCATCATGTTCTTCATGTGAAAGTATTTTGAATTATTTAAAATAAAAAATGACCCAATATGATTTAATACACACTTGGATTAGATCTTTATGTGTGCCACTAAATTACACATATAAGTTTACATACATCTAGAAGTCTGAATTGAACCTGATACACTGTGCGTGCCAATATCTAACAAAACCATATATCCCGACAGGTCTAAACGGCGCGATTACCAGGGACTCAGAAACGACAACGGACTGGTCGCTGGTGAAGGGCGACAGCGAGTCCGCGGAGATGGGCGACATGGACGACAAGCTGCGCCAGTTCCGGCAGCTGGCCCGCGACGACGACGCGCTCGACACGGACTATGATTATACCATGTACTAGGATTACATGAGTGCGGTGGATGTTGTGTTTTATTAGTGATACGACCTTTGCTTGGCGATTTTTTATAATCTACAATAAAAATACAATCTACAACTCTTTTTGTAGATCATAAAAAAACATAGTTAAAAAAGTTACATAGTAGTAAGACCTTGGAAATGACTTTAGTTTAACTTATAAATTCTATCCAGCATATATTTTTAATATTAATATTCCTCAAATTGAGCTTATACGGAAATATAGATAGGAATTTAAGAAATCTATTAAAGTTTTATAACGTCGTTCGCATCGAAAATAAGAGGTATAGAATTTGACCAACTTGATAATTATTTAGTAATTCAGATTATCGATACAGAAAAGTAAAATTGTATCTACTTATATTCGTAAAATTTGTTATAATGTTTTTGACCCTTCTCATTAAGGAAGCACATAATATCAGCTTAAGCTAGAAATACTTTCTTTCATAATATAAAAAGTTTGCGTGTATCGACGTATACACCTGTATATTTTTATAATAGTTTCAACTTCTATTATAAAAATTTATATACTCAATGATTGGTAGATATCGTTAACATAACATTCTAGCGTAACCGTTTGCATTACAAAAATCATAAAAATACTTTTCTCACTGTCATGTCACCCTAAGAAATATTAACTTCAAAAAAACACAAATCATTCAATTACATATATAATTACATAATATAATATTCATATTAATCAATACAATAATACTAGCTTAGCTGGACACCGAGGGCTGGTACTGGGCGGCGAACCGCTTGAACTCGTTGGCCTTCGCGTTGTATTCCTTGGTGAAGGGGTGCTCAGGGTGGCTGTCCAGGAGCTGGGCTATGTAGCGGGATGACACCTGGAAGTTTGAGAATCTTACATCAGAAACATTCTTTTTTATTCTGGGGGTTAACGTCCAATTTGACGTTGAACTAAAATGTGTAGAGGAAACTTTAATATCGTGATTCAGAAATACTAACCAATGCATTGCCGACTTGGAAAAGAGCTCCTTTTGCACATTTATTGAAGAGTCCCACGTCACAAGGGTCTCGGACATCGGTATAATTTAGGGTGAAGTTCAAATTCGACAGCATCTGTTCCATCTCTTGTGACACGCCTGACGTCACACATGGCATGTGTGGTATATATATATATATATTTTTATAAATATGAAGTAGCAAACGAGCAAGCAGCCCACCTGATGGTAAGTGCTAACTGCCGCGCATGGACATTTGTAAGTAACTTCATGTAGAACAGAGGTTCTATATGAAGTCTATCACAGATGCGTTGCTACTCCCGAGGACTGAGATGGTCGC
>DWNE01007416.1:0-12272 GCA_018249875.1 Cecropterus toxeus | reverse complement strand
AAAGTCAAGAACTGCTTCTTAAGGCGCCCAATTTAATCCTCGGCAGTAACAACCCAACTGTGACTTCAGATAGAACCCTTGTTATATGTGAAGTTGCTTACTGATATCCATGGGCGGCAGTGAATTACTATCAGGTGGACTGCGTGCCTACTTGTTACCTACTTCAATGTAATAAATAAATAAAGATAAATAAATAAATTTTATGATAAAATATACTGAAAATAAAATGGAAAATCCAGTGCCAGTGGTAAGTACCACCGCAACGCCTACTTCTAGCATGAAGAAATTTCACGCACAGATAGCTTTTAACCTGGATTAACACATGGGATACTTACGCCACGGTAAAAGTGACCAAACCAGACGGAACCGCGTAAATAATCTAGTATCAAATATTTATTAAATATTTTCAGAACGATCATGGAGGCCCTCTTGTTTATGGTTCAGGCCCGAACGCGGTCGTCATCGGCATCATATCAGCATGTCTTGTTAAACAGGACACCAACATTTGCTATGGCCCCTTCCTCTACACTAGCGTCTATAAAAACAGAATGCTCATCACTTGTGCTATTTATAAGAACATAGGGTAAAATTATATTTGATTTATTTCTTTACATTTAGTATCTTGTATGTATCTTTATCTCAATTTATGAGTAGGTATCTAAATCAGCAAAAACAAAACACAATCCGCATCCATCATTTATAAGGATGCGTGTAAAATAGTTTCATGTGGAATAAACCGAAGACCGTGAAATACGAAATCGCTTCGAAAGTCATTCGCTTGGAAATATCTATCATCATCGAGCCGTAAAAACAAATCTACCTCTATATGTATCCGATCTTCATCATAGTCACGAAATTTCGCTGCGAATTATAGCAAGATTTATTGAAATTTGCTTAACGTTGTCGTTTACAGTGTAAATTATTATAAAGATATGGTCATTTCTTGTGAAAAGCTAATACTAAGAGTTGATTTTCTGATCTGATTTGCCTCGCAGGTTTTGTAACAATTATGAAACAAATGTTTCTACTACCAATAATATTTTACAATTATTAAACGTCTTCAACATATAAATGTCTGGTTCTAAATATTATCTTTGTATTGAATTATTTCAGCATGGATTGTAATAAGTTGTTCCGATCTAGTGAAACCCACACTGAAACTGAAATAAGCTGGATTGGTCATCCTGATGGGTAAGTAATATTACGTATATCCACTCATAACTGGCCGATTGTAATCTATCCATTAGGCATCACTAAGTGCAGTTGCTTATTTCTTCTAAAACCGATTCATTTGTCTGTACAGTTCGTTGCTTGTCTAGGTCCTCCAAAAATAAATTGCCTCTGTTTCGGTGACCGTAGCAGAAAAAAATTAAACGCTACACTTCGACGTACAAAATGAAAATGTTATTAGGCAACTTCTGAATTTGGACTCTGTGTTGCTTCCACGGGCAGTACGTGACGCTTTTCATTTGTAGTATGGAGGTTTTAAACCATAACCGATATGTTCAGTAGTTTTAAAGGCTATTCGTTTACAAGATTAGCTTATACTAACGGAAAAAGAGCTGTACAAAACTTCGAGAACTTTTATTTATTTGGACGTAAAGAAAAATTTGGATGTTGTTTTTTCTGATACTGAACTTATGGATATTTTATTTATTTTCAGTCCCGCGAAGAACGAAATACGTCAAATGAGACGGAACGAAGAAGAACAGAAGAAATTAAATAAGTCCAATATAACTCAACTAAGTGCTTCGGATAAAGTAATTCAGCATGAGGGAATCGTCGTTAGGGCATTTGATAGTACACTAAGAGTTGTAAAAGCTGTAAATAATGTAACTTCCCGTGATTTAAATTAAAATATTATTAGTTGAAACAGCGAAGCATTTTATTTGTAATACGTTAATATTTGCAACGAAGCATTAATTTCTGATCTGGCGTGTTTCTGAAGAAAAATATATTATTAATTTAAAAGAATCATGCTGTTGGATCAAGGTTGTTCCAAGATGTAATAAGGATTGATCATAGATGACTAAAAATAAATAGCAATACCGACGATTAATATTAAGGTCTTTTTGTGTCTTAAAAAAAGAATATCAAGCAAACTAGGCCTTGACGATGATAGAATACCAAAAAATAAGTATACTGTTATAGAAGTAAGTGTAGTAAGCCAAAGAAATTCTACCAAATTATGACGCTATAGGCACGTTAACTTGTATATTATAATAAAAGAAAAAAATAACTTTATAGAAAAATAATTGCAATTAAATTGATATTGCTAATAATAATCAACATTATTTTTAATAAAAGTACCTTAGCTCTCATACATTAGGAAGCTTATCCTTATATGCAGATAAAAAACTATGTAAGAGTGAAGTAACTAAAATACATGATTCTAAATTCGTTGCGTAGTATGCCCACCTGTAGCTACACCATGCCTCCTCATTGACATTTTGGCACATTGGCTGTGCTTTCATTTAATTTAAGTGCATATTTGTGACTTAATAGCTGGCTTAGTTGCCTTATCATAGCTTGGACATAGCTTAGATTTAGATCTGCAATGAGCGTGTTTCTCGTCTTAAATATCAGAAACCGTTAAACCTTTATGCGATTTTACTGAACCATGATAAAAATTGTATAAGATATGATTTCTTTTTACATTTTGATAAATTTAGTGGTCTTATGTATCACAGAACATGGTCAAAACGCGTGGTTAAAAGGAACAAAAGGTACCAAGGGTACAAATGGAACTCAAATTAATTATACGTAATTAAAGATGACCAATATATGGTCTGGCAAAAGATGTTGGAAATGATTGGTCAAGGTCATTACGAGGACCAGCTGCTTAAAAGTTGATATTTGTTAATTGTAATCATAGGTACCTAGTAATTCTAAAGTTAATTTTAGAGCAGTTTATTTATCAATGAAATTTTACTTACCTTTTTATGGCGGAAACCAGTTAATGGAAATTACTGGTAAGGTCACCAGAAGTAAAACAAATTATAATTGCGCAAGCCGTATAATTCAAAAGTTAATTAAATATTGATTTTACATTTCGTCTGATGTTTGGTTTTAAATCACCAAGATGAGGAATGTATTTTATTTTTTTGGGTTTCTTATATACTTTTCAGGTAATATTGTTTCATTTATTAAACTACTATCGGGTGTATGCAATCCAATGTAGTTTGTTTATTAATATTAGATCAGTATCTAGTACATCTCTGAAGGTTATTAAACCTTTTATGATACGATTATAGTCCTGTCGATGGTAGATTATAAGTGGTATTAGATTATGTAATGGTAAGTGCTCACTTCTCTTAAGTAATTTGTATAGTTCAGGAGTTCTATCGGAAGTCAATCATAGATGTCTTGTTATTCCTATTACTATTATAGGTTTACGCGCTTTTTTATATGAGGCTACCATCCCGGTGGAATCATAGGAATTGCTTCATTCTAGAAATAGGTGTGGTGTTTGTACCTTCCCAGTTGAACCACATGGAGTATCCTTAGAAGATTTAAAGGTATGAATGAGAAATAACTGCTAAAATGATTAAATCAGTTTTAGATGTTAAAGCAATAGAAGTCGCAACACATCTGCCAGAGGAAGTAGGCAAGTTGTTAAACGATAGTCGAAGAATCATTCATGGAGATGAAGTATCCGAAGGCAAGCCGTACATGGTAAAAATTAAATTTTACAAATAATAAAACAGTACTTAGTTAGTAGAATTCCTAATGATATCTCGACCAAATTTATTTCTACAGCTATTTGCACAGCGATTCACGTTACTGCGTTTCACTTTAGAAGTTACAGTAGGGCAAATATAAAAGTCTTGGTAAAAGTAGATATGCCCTTGACTCTCAGCGTCGATAAAATGGAAATGGATCCAAAATAATGACAGTCATGTCATCTATGTATGCGATGTAAAACTGTTATGAGAATAAGGTTTGAAACCTAACCTAATGTTTGATCACCAAAATTTATTTTCTTTCATTCAGGTATATCTAAAATTGCCACGTACCAACAAGAAGAAGCCAAACTACCGGACCTGGCTGTGTGGAGGCGTGATTCTCCACGAAGAGTACATCCTGACGTCCGCCGCTTGCATTGAGGACGCTGAACATTTCTATGTAGTATCTGGAACTTATAAGTAAGATCATGGGGCTTTATGTCACTTTCATTGACAAACAGGAACATTTTTAAATTATGGTCTATGTCATTTGACATGTTTTAATGTACTTCAAAATAAGGAGACTTCACACACCTTTGTGATTTTTAAGAACTCTGAGTACTGTAGGTTTGTTTGAACATTGTAGGGAGTGCTAATTAATTTCTAATGTTCACTTAATTTTGAAAATCAGCGGATTTGTATCTCGGACCCCAATTGATAGGCCGTACAATCTTTGGGCTAAAATAGACAGATATTTTAATTTAAGCATTCATAAATATATGAATGAAATTTTGTTACATGATAAAATATAAATATTCCAGATACTCAGATGAAGACGATAGATACAATAATCCATGCATCAAAAATGGCGCTAAGAAAGCAATTTGGAAATGTATACCAAAAAGTAAGTAAATAGCGAATTTGTCGGATAACTATCCGGCAAAGGTGACTCTCATATTCAAGAGATTTAAATATTATTTATTAATTGCAAAAATAACGACAGATTACGTCTTCGACGGTCACGAAAACGACAACATTAGGTGGATGAACAACGACATTGCGGTCGTGAAGATTGAGGATGGATTTGACTTCAACCGTAGGATTAGGGGCTGTGATTTCGTCCCAAAACCTGTTTGCTATAACAATCAAAGTCAGACGTTGGAGAATGCGGGAAATATTGCCACAATTGCTGGATGGGGTACCACTGCAAGATACAATGATGTAAGGTTTGCCTTAGGCTTTATATTTTAATGTATTTATTAGAATGTGACAAATTGTTACTGTCGTAATCATAAATCGAATTTGTAGACTTGTCTTTCAAGCAGGAAATAACCAGGTTTTACCAGGTGGTAGAACCAGTCTAGTTCAGAACCAGACCGGGGTGGTACCACTGCCACATCTGTGTCTAGCGTGAAGCAGTAGATACTTGCGTTTGGGTGGAAGGGTGTGTTTCCGGCTCACTTATATATGAGGCGACCATCTTAGTCCTCAAGAGTAGCAACGCAGCTGTTATAGACTTCAGATAGAACCCCTGTTCTATATGAAGTTGCTTATAGATGTCCATGGGCGACGAGATTTATCGTATGCTAATACTTCGTATCGTATGCTATACTAATACTTATTTTTATGTGAGCTTAAGTTGATAATTATGATCTGTTTTAGTGGGTAAACAGAAGAAGAGAGAACCAGCAGACATTATTAGATGCTCGTGTAGAAATTATCCCCAAGAATAGATGCAAGCGGCGTTGGGGTACCCGTTACCACAACATCATTGATAACTACATGATATGTACGAAGGATATTGGGCAGACCATGTCGGAGATATGTAACGTATGTGACTTTAGATTTTATTCAAGCAGCCTTTGTAAGTGTAGCATACCGACATCCATTTCTTTCTCTCCTCACATTCTTCATTTTACCTGATATTATCATTAATGATATCCTAGATGAAATACGTCACAATGACAGTAAACATTAGGGTGCAATGATATGAATTGCAAATTTACGTATTGACGTTCAAACTTTATATCCCAAAAAAGTTCTTGTCATTAGACTTAACGGAGATAAAATTATCTTTGCTTGGGACATTAGAATACCTACATTCCGAGGAGTGTTTTTTATAATGTTTAATAAGTTGTGACAACTTGTAGCCTGTATTTGGCAAGTTTGTTACATTATTTCCCGCTTTGCTCTTAGCGGCGACATATGTCTAGCTACAGGAATAATGGGTTAAAGATATGAATATGGAATTCATTTTTCAACAGGAGAAATACGTTGATTGCATGGATATTCAATATTCGGACGAGGAAGATTCAAGAAGAGAAATTCCGGTTCTAAGGACTGAGAAAGTACCAACTAATCTCGTGTTACATTCTGCTTATCATAACGTAACAGGTAATGAAAGCCTATCATCTGACAGAAGATATGCATCACAAACTGATGGAGGATTCTGTGAGGTAAGAACACAATGACTTTAAAATCAGGTAAAATTATAGGAAGATAAAACGGCGATCACAGTAAATATCACATTTTTATAAGGTTAAAAAAGCAAACGAGCATGCGGTCTATCTGATGGTAAGAGGTCAATACTGTCCATGGACATCCGTAAGCAACATAGATGCAATTTAATCATAGACGCGTTGCTATTCCCGAGGACTAAGATGATCTCATTATATGAAAGTGAATCGGCAACCAAACCATTAGCTCCAACCCTGAAATGCAAGAACTGCTTCATGCTAGAAATATTAGTAGCGGTACTGCGGTCGGACTATAAAATCTTACCACAACCTTACCTAGTCGCATAATAGTAACCTGATAAAAATATTTTGTGAATTAAAATAATTTCTTTGTACATTTTTATTATTTTATTTTCCTTCTGCTTGGATTATCACATTAATTTATCTAATATTGAGGTTAATTTATTTATACAGAACGATCACGGAGGCCCTTTAATCTACGGTGAAGGAGCTAACTCAATTGTTATTGGGGTCATATCAGCATGTCTCGTAAAGGAGAGGACTAATAAATGCTATGGACCCTTCCTCTACACCAGCGTCTATAAGAACCGACAATTTATATCATGTGCTATCTACAAGGACATTGAGTAAGTTATTTTTAATATTAAGAATCCAAGTCCTGATCTTAATATATTCCTCTAAACCAAGTACAGACATACAATAATACTACTCTGTTGTTATAAGTTTTCCGTTTAGTGTTGATCTTATTACCACTCTCTCTCTGTCTGTTGATGCCATAGGAGGTGACTGTGAGTCAAAATCCATAAGATGGGTATGAACTTCTTCCTGTGTAACATCAACATCTACTGCGGTGGTAACATGCATGACAAATTAATGACCATTGGCAAACCCTCCAAGGAGATGCATATGTCTACCGGTTGACCTGCATAGGTTGATACATAGATGGATATTTGGTATAAGTTGAATTCGAAATCAAATTTCAAAGAGTTTTACGACAACCTTAAGTTGTTGGAGTCTGTCTTCCACAAAATTTAAGCATAAGAGTTATCTTTACAGGAGCAGATCTAAAATTTACACGAAATTAAACTTAGTATTGTATTATATCTGTGACAATTAAAGCTATACTTAATACATTTATGAACATATTTTTTATTTATTATATAACCTAAATTTTGCTAGCTACTTTTAAATTTTATTTTTCAGACCAAAATGCCGACGGCAATTTAGAACAGGAATAACGCACGAAGAGAAAGTACTGTCGTGGAAAGATCATCCTGATGGGTAAACTTAGAAATTAAATTTCATATAATAATCCACACATAATATATAATAAACTCATCGTTTCACATATCCGTGCATCGCATATAGGTACTTGCAAAAAAGTGTTTAATTAATAGGATTCAAAATATATTTATAGTCCATATCATGGGGCACACATTTAGACTTTATTTCATTACTCCATAAAATTTATGAAAAATATGACAATTTATAGAAACTATCTGTTGAATTATTTGTAAGATGATTATCTTTTTTTCTGTGAACTTGTAGAGCATTCTTATCACATCTTACTTTGCTATTGAATCATTTTTTTTTAACAAGTAGAATGAACTTTGCTTGTAGAAACTCAATTGACGTTTATCATCAGATAACACTTTCTTAAGTTTTATTACTTTATTTATTTTTTTAAATGTTAACAGCCCGGCGAAGAATGAACTAGAAGGTCAAAAGGCGCATCCTGAGATCGTACAACGAGCTAACGAGGGTCCAATCCCTGGTGAGATAGCTGGAGACAAGGTGTTTGCTGAGAGTGGCTTTATCATGAAAGGTGTTAATGAAACTAAAGAAATAAATGCTACAGCAACATAAAATACGATTATGATTGTAGTTATATAAATAAATAAAAATTCGAACTATTGTCATAATTTCATTTTACCAAAGTAACCTCCTTTTAACTGATTGAATGATATAGTTACGTAGTTTTATGATGGTGTAACTTATTTTTAATTTACTTTGGAAGTAACGTAAGAAATACCATAAATATTAAATAAATGACAAATAATTAAAAAGTTAATTTTTAATTTAAAGCAGTCGTATTTAATCAAGGCTCTCAAAATACGTTTAGAATTAAATATACAAAATAATTTATTAAGACATACATAACTAAGCGATTTTATCAAATATTTCAATTTATCGTATATACCTAAGTATATACAATCGCAGATTATTAATTCGCGATTAAATGCAATCGCAGGCCAAATTACACTTTTGACACCCTTGATAAGAATTAGTCGACAAATAAATGATCATTAAGACCGCTACTTCTAAAGCTCTTAACTACTCGCATATCATGCCATATACCATTGATATAATACCAGAATATTATGTCGCGAATATTATGTGTATACAAATTGTATTCCGGTATCGAAACAATTGACAATTTTAATTTCTGGGCAAGATTTTTTATAAATCGAATTAAGTTATTTAATTACTGACCTCCCATAAAATTTTCAATAAGTCATGAACCTACCGGAAACATAACAATAAAATTCAATGAAATGGAACAACGTTCTAAATTGACCAAATGATTAATAAGTTGGATTGGAAAATATAATTTCTTTTGGCAAAAGGCTGACTAAAATGAAGATCTTTACTTTTGTTATTTTATTTCTGTACATTGTAGGTAAGAGTACTTTATAATGCAGCGCTAATTTTAAGTTACTAATGTCTATATCTTCATTATATTACCGTATTATCACGATAATCCATTTTATTTTCTTTTGAGATTAGAATTCCGTAATTCACCTTCTTAACTGAATTTAAAATAGCCTTTGTTCTTCTCCAAGTATATTATGTGTAAGCTAGTATTTCTCTAATAATTTAATAATGTTTTGAAGCAGTTCCGTACTGCTGATAAAAATATTTGAAACAAAATTAATTTTCATTTCCTAATTTAATTATTCTATTAATACACCCATTATTATTTTAACACATTTCTTAGGTTCAACATTTTCAAATCCAGCAAAAGCTGCAAAAAGAAGCCATACAAAGGTAGAACAGAACAATGCGAGTGATGTCAAGCTCAATGAAATAGAAGATGAAGGTTGGGAATACGAAAACACGAGCATTGTAGATACTAGAAGAATTCTGTATAGTAAGACAGTTGGCAAAGGGAAAAGGCCATATATGGTAAGACACGAGATCAGAAAATTTAATTGCGAGAATGTCCATGTTAAACCTGGACCTCATAAAGTGGCAATCTAAGACAGATTACATTGCATCTGATGAGTACTTACTTAGATACTTAATAATCAACCCTAGTCGAAATTACAATTAAGAATTATCATCAACTAACTTCTCTAAAAATGAGTATCACGATTAAGTGTTGTAACAAAAAAAGTTCGTTCAAATCATAGTTATTTAATTACGAGTACGTAAAAAAATGACTAACGTAAAGGTCACGTAAAGAGCAACATCCATAATAATAGTTTTGAGTTTAATTCACCCTAACTGGATCAATAACAGTGGCTGTAATCCGCCATTTGGCGCCAGTAGGCTTAAACTATTCATTGGCCGAATTTGAATTCATCGCCACCCATTTAGGAATTTAAGTGAGCGAAAAAGGGAGTCGCGTAATCGTCGATCTAAATATTCTGCCGCCCCCAAGACGTGTCACCCGAGGGCCATGGAGCCCTCTGACCCGTGCACTCTACGCCACTGAGCTTATTATAATTATTTTTGTCGCCCCGTAAAAAAGTCATCAACATTTAAATAATGTTCTAAATTGGTGGACGAAAAAGAATCAACATGATAGTATAATGCTAGGCAGAATTTAGGGGCGGCAAATATTCACCGCCTCAAAAAATGCCGCCTTCGGCTCCAGCCTACACAACCTGCTGGAAAATCCGCCACTGTTTAATAACTTCATAAATATTATTTGTTTGTTACCAGGTATATCTACAGTTAACAAAGGAATCGGCAAAGGGTCATAAATATCGCGGATGGTTATGTGGTGGAGTTATAGTAGATCCTTCATATGTGTTGACTTCAGCGGCATGCGTTGAAGATGCTGACCACTTCTACATCGTCTCCGGGACCACTAAGTTTGTGGACAGCTTTGATTATAAGAACGATAATTGCGTCTGTAAACATAGGAGAAAGGTCGTGTGGAAGTGCATTCCTAAAAGTAAGAATTTTTCAAAGCTATAAAGGTGTTTGATTAAAAATTTAAGGATAATAAAAGAGAAATTTCGTATTAAACCATTGTATAAACGCTGATAAAATAAGATTATAGATATGAATATTTTCGATAAAGATAACCTATTTACATGTTTAATTTTCGTTTTTCTGTAATACTTTCGTGGTTCAATTTTAGCCGTGATCGGGTTTAAGGGTTCCGAACCAGCTCATGAATTATTTCAATTTCATCGTCTAAAGTAACAACGGCTTTTGTAATCGGTATCGATTAGAACTTCTATAATAAATAACAATATATTTTAAGGTCATTTATATAATCAGTCACTAAATAAAAAAAAACTAAACATTAACTGGTCGATCAATCATGAATTTATCCGAACATAGCTATAGCCGAATCTTCCTATTTTATAATATTGAAGTAGCGAACGAGCATGTTCTTCATCTGATGGTAAGAGGCCGATGCAACCATTGGTCATCTATTTATCAACCCCGAATAAGATTTTTTAACTAAGACTAAGTTAGTCTTCGAATTAGTACCTATGTCTCCCTTACCACTCTTTTATCTTACCTACAAAACCAGAACAGTACAACGTCTAACACTTTAAGTGGAGCGGTGGTGCCTTTAGAGTTTCTACTCTAACACACCACAAACGGCTCCACCACCTCTAAAGTAATTGGTTTTTTGAGTTTTGATTGTATGATTAATACACATTTTGTAATATGTATATTTTCTAGATTACAAATTCGACTTTCAAGACAGCATTAAGTGGTCATCCAACGACATTGCCATTGTCAAAGTCAACAAACCGTTTAAATTTGGTGTTGTTGAAAGTGATTGCGAGTTTGCAACAGCTTTGGTTTGTTACAACAACGTCAGCAGAGACCTTGAGAAAGCTGGAACTAAAGGCTGGATTGCTGGATGGGGAAGTGGCAGTAATTTCAGAGAGGTTGGTAAAATGTAATACTATTCGTGCATTCAAATATTTACGTTGGTACTCTTAATAGTCCTCTTAATAGTCCCCTCAAATGTAACAGAACTGACGACCACGTCCTTCCATCAAAACGGAAGAAGAGTGGCGATGGTACCTTTCCGGTCAACGAAGTATAATTTAGAAAGGAATAACACAAAGTAGCCGAAATTGAAATAGCATTTCGAAATAGGGTACCCGACATTGTTTTTAAGCTGTACGCCCAAATACATTTACACTCCTAACCTGGATGTATCCTTTTTTCCATTAGGGTGTCTACCGTTCTTCAGTGCACATACCAGAAAACGCAAAGTGCCTACAAGAAGCAAAAGTATGTGTCATGGACAATGAGCAATGTGCCAAGAAATGGGCTCCAAGGTTCCAAAGCATCATCACACAGTACATGATTTGCACAAAAGATGTCATGAAGAAACTGAGCGAGATTTGTGATGTAAGAACTTGTCATATATATTTTACTGTCCGGTATTTTCCACTGGAGAAACTTTACGCTTTCTAAACTTCAGCCAAATAAAAACATAGCGTATGCTATTACTAAGAATCATTATGTTGTGTATATTATCGGCTTCTCTACATAATCTTACAGTATCTGGGGGCACGGTAGTGCCCCCGCCAAGTTGAGCATTCATTTAACCGTTTACATACTAAAATGTTATCAAAAATATCGATTTATAGATTTTTGGACTGGAAATATCGTTTTGAAAAAATCTTGCGAAAAGGTATAAATTATCATCCTTAATAAACTATTAACAATAGAATTAATATAGATAAATGTTAAAAATCCAGTGGTAAGCTTATGTAAATCACAAATAATGCAAAGTTCGGTGCGTAAGGATACAGTTAGTGTTGTGAGTCGTGACATGGAACCTAAAGAAGAAAAACGAACTAGACGTAGGGTAGATAGGTTAATCTATCACTAGTGCTTGTCAACGGTTTCTCCCCGCCACCGC
>DWNE01007415.1:0-12272 GCA_018249875.1 Cecropterus toxeus | reverse complement strand
GTATTCGTGTTGGTGTGTCCATGGCACCCACGACACAGGAGAAAATCCTAGTGTATGGCTATGAGTGTAGAAAGCGTCTTTTAAAGCGTCTCTTTAAAGTTAGCAACGTATTATCAACAACAATCAGAAAATAATACATTTTTTTTACATACAAACAAACATACATACTTAAATACATCTCGAAAAACATTACCTTCCTTCTGACACACTCGGGTAATAAGCATACTCCAGCGGAAGGCCTGTACCTTTATAACGCTTTGTGTTCTCTGCAAACTATTTATGAAATAAGCGTATAAATTCTTTATTTTCGATAAAATACACTTAATTTATATTTGAACTTTATCATACAAAGGCATGGCTATGACACGTGAAATCACGCGGAAAGAACGGATGAGCGAGCACATCGTTGTCTCCGATAACCAGTGTAACTTGACCTCCGGAGTTCATACCGTTAACTTTATGATAGGTAATCGTGTTTTAGCTATCGTGACGTAAAGTCGGTAGTTGTGTGACTAGTTGTAAGTGGAATGTGTAGTTTTGTTGTATGTGATGAGGCATTCCAACTTAGTCCTCAGGAGCGCCGATCATCTGTGAGCGGTGGACAACTCTAAAACAGGAGTCGATTACAGACCATGGGCGACAATCATTTGCCATTTTATCATTCTTTTATCGGATGTTTTTAATTTTCATGACATCTAATTACAATAATTAAAATGCATACATACAAACATAATACAATCATACGAATTGTCATGAGTGCAAAATCTAAATAAACGAAAGTATATTAAAAAAGCTTAAAGATTCAATATATCTTAGAGGATGTACCGTTAAACTAAGAAAATAACATATTTTCATAATGATAGAAAGGTAACAGCAAAATGATAACTCATACAAAATGTGTCATAAAAATCAAAACAAGAAGTTAGAGGTCAATCGAAACTGGCTGTAGCAAGAATGGGGCACATCCCCCTCCACTTTTTGTGCAAAATTTCGACCTTTGAATGGAGAATAGTTTCCAGATGATTACTTCCGGCGTTATGTACTGATTTGTGAGGAAACACGTCATCTGTGAAAATCGGAACCGTTTTGATATTGAATATGTCTTTGTGTTGTTATGTGGGTGTCACCATACTTCGACGGAGACTAGCTTAAGTCGGTCAGAAAAAAATGGCTATAGACTTAGCTTGTATCTTCAATAAGGAAGTTGCAAACGAGCTTGCAGTTAATTTTTTAACATCAGATGGACTGCAACTCATTTCTACATCATCGCCTATAAACATACATATGTAAGATGAAAGACAACATGCCTTCTGATTCCTGGTGTTACCTGACGTTACCTAACGTTAAATCTAGCCCCTTAAAAAAATCTAACCTTTAAGGACATAGTGGGAATACCTAGGATCAACACTTAACACAACAATTTGTTAAGTGTTGATAATTACTGTTATGTATGAAGCCTTAGTAGTGTGCTATTGTGCATGTGTGAGTGGCTGCGCCCACCACGATCCGTGGTTTAACAAATAAAATCAGTGCGTTTGTAACCAGTCGCCTTTTCACTCGCTCCCACTGTCCGCATATTTATCAATTACTTAGTTTTTTCCAATTCACAAACAAAGTATAACGCCAATTAATTTATCACATTGCTCGGGCTGAGATTAGAATGCTATGAGATATGAATGCTACGGTAATTATATCAGCTTTACAGACTAAGAACGGGCGAGGCGGAGCGGTCACCATACTGGTCCGACATGCAGTGGGTCCGGGGTTTGATACCCGGTCAGTCCGAAATTTGAATGAGTTTATATTTCTGGTTTGGGTCTGTTTGGGAGACGCACAATACCAGTCATTATATCATGGCACCCACGAAATACAAATAAATCCTAGTGTGGGACTATGAGCGTAGAAAGCGTTTTCTTTTCTTTCTGTTCTTTTTTTTTCTTTTCTTTCTTTTCTATAGTCGACTCAAGCCGATAGCATGTCGATTTATGTGGGGAGACTCTATAAACATAGTCACACACATTTACATGTGTTATTTACATTTATATTTGTGTGTTGCTTGTGTATGTGTACGCAGGAGAAATGGCTTATAAACGAGACTTATTGCTACAAATATTAGTTACAGATTCAACGACATGTGCAGCGTTTGGCAGATTAGGTTCCCATATTAGTCTGATTCCTAGATATCTGGATATCCCTTCTAGAACTGGGTGCTTATGTACTTGTCTTTGCTTCTCACATTGCAAACTTCGTAGAAGAAAAATATTAAAATTAAGTAATGGATTTCTTGAATTTGTTTCTTTTTTCATCTGCAGATTATAAAATCTAACTTCATTGAAGATAGCCCGAATGCCAAGTGACCTGTGTCAGTATTGCGCAACTAGACGTCGATTTCTAAAACCAGGTTTTCTTCCCTTTTTTAAATATTTCCGGGCGCCGATACTATACAAATATTTAAACACATTTTTATCAAGGTCTTAATAGTGTAGTAGAACCTCCCCTCTACATCAATAAGTACTGATTTAACTACTTTTTAAACCTTCACAAAATATGCAATTAACAAAAATCATATAATGGTTTTGCTTAGCATTAAAATAATAAAAACATCTACAAAAATAGATAATGACAATTTAAATTGACTATAAAAGATTATATTTATTTGATTGATTTAATATTTATATTATTTGTTACTATAATAGGTATGAATTGTGTGATGTCAATTATTGAATTATTAAAATTAACTAAAAATGGCTACTGAAAATCAAATTTATGACATTTGCATGTCTTAAAGGTAGAATTAGAGGACGTATAATTAATGTATGGGCAATCAGCCTTATTAATATGGAAATAAAGCCTATTGTATTTTATTGTATTCGCGTCGCCGCGTTTGGGCCAAGTAAACGAGAGGCTGGCAAACTTTTCCTTCAAGAATGTCGATACTGATTTGTTAAGCGAAATACATGCCAGCTTTTGGATTAGTGAAGAGCCGAAGTTTTGTATTGAATTAAAATGTCTATCCAATCAATATACCCAAAAATTGTAAATGATCCAAATAAAGATGAACGTCTTTAAATAAACAAATTGACGTCATACTCCAATGCACGTAAATTATATAGCATATTTTATTTTCAGTTAGAAATAAACATTCACTTCATAATCATCACGATCGTCGAGCTAGAAAAAGAGTTACTACATATAGCGTATCTCAACGTAAAGGGAATTCAATTTCTCTATTCCAAATTAATATTATGTTTACAAAGCGCCGATGTCAAATATTCACTCAACATTAACAATTTTACGTCAACCCACTTGTTTATGTTTACGAAGGGGATAACAAATTATAAACAAATTTTGCTAACCGCTCAGGATTTCATAACTCGATACAAACAACTATCAACTGCGATTAATCTCTGCTTAACATTAAACGCCTGTAATAGCGGTCACGTCTATAACAAATACCTAAAATCTATCATACGAATGCTAATTTAAGTGAAACACTGTCTCATTGCAACGCAACAAAATTCAATTTCAATCGACGACTAAACACTAAACTTTGGGACTCGATCCACTCACTTACATTTGCGTGTTGTAGCGCCGTGTTTTCAGGGTGTTTGAGTTGAAATTTGCATGATCAGGTTCTCTGTTTAGGGTCAGTCCCGTCAAGTGGGCTCTGTTTCAGACAGAAGTAATGAAATACCTCTCAAATGAGCCGTGCATAGTTGCCTGGCAACGCGTCACGTCCCGGCGGAAATCTGAGTTTCCGGTCACAAACGGAGGTGCTAGTTGTCGCACGTAATACGAGCACCAACAAATACACAGATGAAACGTAACTATAAAATTTTTAAAGCATCTAACCTACTTCTGGAACATTAGTTTCCAGAAGTAGGTTGGATGGCCAAGAGTAAATAACACTTTTTACAGGATTTGAATTTATCCGATTAATTATATACCACACATATATACATTCACGGTAATACACATTTATAACTTTCAGGATACATTCGGACAGAGTAACGTCTTACATTGGTATCGGTAGAATCATGTACATTATGATTCTTCCTTTCTATTTTATAATCAATGTTAAGCAAACTGTTATAGAGTCAATACATTATCCGTTTATTAAATAGTTTCAATAGCAGTATACAAATTATATATTATATATTTATAATATTTATGGATTAATTACTTATTTTTATTGTGATTCGTATTTATTTATTACTAGTTAGATTTGTTTTATCTCCAATTGCTATTTTATGTTTCTGTTTAATACGGGTCTGTCCCCACAACTGGGTGAGGCCTTATGCATACTTGATCACGTTGGTCCAATGTAGAGTGGTAAAGAAACGTATAAGTTAGTGGACCAAAGAATAAGGTAAAGATTAACATCCCTTACAAAGTACGAATGCGTACATGACATAAGCTATTATAGGCTTCGATCAAATATGTACTAGATTAAAGGTCACGGCTCCAAAAACAGCAAGAGAAATAAGACCACAAATGAAATTGTGGTCTTATTTCGATATAGTATCGTCTAACCATAGCCAACAAGCTGACACGTTATAATGCCTCAGTGTGCTTTAAAAATTGCGAAATAACACTAAGGTTTCTGAAGGAGTGTCTTTCTTTAGTTAAGTACATCGAACTTCCAGTTTTACATCATCGTAATATGTACTGTAGTATAGCAAACTCTTGCCATTTTTTCCAGTTGCGTTTGTATGCAACGCTTAATCTAGTAGATATTTGATCGAAGGTTCACAGTTATTTATTTATCTTAGAGAAGCCAAAAACCAAAAACAATAATCCATTCACTTAAAATCAACGCGGACTTAAGTAATAAATCATAAAAATATTAAAATATGAAATGAAAAATTGCAAAAGAATTATCAGATGCAGAAGCGAATTCAAAAAGAGTTCAGGAGAACGATATTTACAGTGCAGTTATGACTGTGAAATTACATGTATTAAGGGTAGTACACACGTACCGAACCACATTATCCAACTATAACCAGTTACTTTTCTTTAAATTATATTAAAACAAAAAACGACTGATTAAAATGTTTTTTTTTTTTGTACATAATAATACATTTAATTTAACGCTTTATATGACTTTTCGAGAAAATTGTCAAGTATGTAAAGTAAAAGTATTGTAATACATATTATATTTTTAAACTGATCTATTTACTAGTGTTCATTTGATACCAATATTGCCGCTAAAAAAGTGTCCCACCCTCCTTCTTTTCCCCCTATTGTAGGCGTCATTTTTTTTAAATTATACAGCCTAGGTCAAATTGTCATACATACAAACATACATACATACGTACATACATACATAGCCTCGAAAACATTACTTTCCTTATGAAGCAGTTAATAAAAACGATATTCATGCCGCAAGGTGACGGTTGACTAGCTTATGTCAAATTGTCATACATACATACATAAGCTCGAAAACATTACCCTGCTTCTGACGTAGTCGGGTAATAAAAACGATATTCATGCCGCGAGGTGACGGTTGACAGATGACAAGCACCATTACCTGTCTTGACTTTAACTAATTCGTACTAGTTTCTTAACCAGTACAAATAAGCTATAAAATGAAATAATAGTTCCATATGGGTATGGAATACATTTATTATACAACATTAAAAAAGCTTCTTGATTGATTCTGCGATTACTATTAGTGCAATGAAATGAAATGAAATGAAATGTCATTATTTTGCATAAGCCTACGGGGGCACTTACAAATTGTCAGTTACAATATTTTGTTAAACTACCGCTGGACCGGAACGCGACCTCAACTGAGAACATCCGGCAAGAAACTCAGCGGGATTGTATTTTTTGTTCGTTTTAGTTAAATTGTCATAGAAAACTAAACATGATTTCTTTAAAAAATCGAGGAATAGAGTAGCTACGTATCCTAGTACAAATGAGAGTGACCTGCAGCGCATTAATATCGTTATAAGTATGTACGGACCTTTATAGAAAACAAAGCGCAAACAATTTTCAGGTGCGTCGCTCCAGCAGAACCAATTAATGGGGTGTATGATTCGATTTTGAGATTTTTATCACTTTGTTTGCATCCTCAATTTTAATGCACACCGTTCAAACTGTTTACTGGAACAAACTAAGCAAATGATTGCTTTTGTCTGCCAATGCATTTTATATTGCTTACATTTACAAATATAAGCATACATGTAATTCTGACGATATGATGAAAAAATTCTCGAAATTCAATAACGTAAAGTAATATGAATTTACGTATATAGCATTTAATGAATTATAGCAATATGCTATGATTAATAGCAATAGGCTTTATTTTAAAAGTAGAAGATTTTGGGAGAAGAAGAATGAATGTTGTGATGGTTGTTCATATCAGACTTGCTAACATTATTCTTCCACTTTACAAATTATTTCATTTAGGTGTGAAGCAAATGTGTAAAACAACTGTGAATGTCACTCGTATGTGAATTAAAACTTTTATATAATCACGACCCGCGTCGCGGAGGGGTTACCATACCGGTCTGACGAGCAGTGGGTCCCGGGTTCGATTCCCGGCCAGACAGAAATATGATGATGAGTTTAGGTTTCCGTTCTGGTTCTGGGTGTTTGTGTATTCGTCTTTTTGTGTCCATGGCACCCATGACACAGGAGAAAATCCTGGTGTGGGGCTATGAGTGTAGAAAGCGCGTGTGTTTTTAACCAAGAGTATATAAAGCGCGGAGGCGTTAAAATATATGATATTAGACTATACGATATTCATGCTGCGCAATTTCCGCTTACAAACACACAAATCGAATTTTTAGCCGATGAGCCTGATCGCTGCGATAAGCAGCCGTTGTTTTTAGGGTTCTGTAGCAAAATGACAAAAACCTGAACCCTTATAGATTCGTCTTGTCTATCTGTCCGTCCATCTGTCCGTCTGTCCGTCTGTGCATCTGTTCGTTTGTCTGTCTGTCCGTATGTCACAGCACACAGTATAGAGTTGAAACTTAGTAGGTAAGTGTATTCCGTTAACCGCTTTCCGAATTTTGAAAAATAAAAAATATATTAAATTTAGGGAGGATCTCTAGTAGGGGTAGTTGGAAAACTGTTCAACTTTATTTTTATTTTTACACCAGAGCTATATTTTCTCTTCAAGATTTGTGAATGATAATGCTACGGAACCCTTCGTCTGCGAGTCCGACCCGCACTTGGCCGATTTTATTAACTAGTCTAAAATTTAATTCTATTTGCTCATATAAGTACAAAATTTCAATTGTACTGTAAATATATGTCAGTTTTACCTTTTTATGTTAGAGTAAAATCATAAGAGTATATTGGAAGTGCAAATACAAGTCTTGAAAATAGGCTACAAAATTTTCACACGGAACAATTTCCGGTACCGACGGCACCAATTGAATTCGTAGCCGATGAGTCTGCTCGCTTCGTTTAACAGTGCCTATTTTACATTTTCATCACTATTTATCGTTAGTATCTCTTGTGCAATTGGTTTTTACAAAATATTTTTTTACTTTCCGTTAAAATACGCTTCATAGCAGTTTCTATTTATCTATTTACATAATGAACGGGTTTCATAGCTTTTTCTGGGTGCAACAATTAATGTTTTCTGTTTATTCCATCTTATTAATACACAAATCATAAAGAATAAGCTTTAAGTTTTTTTGTTGGATTTTTTTTGGTTATAATTCAAAGACAAACTAATATCAGGTAAGAGTAACTTACTTACTAACTTATAAAAGTCACTAAGAGTCATATTTACAGAGTTTTCAATAACTCAATGCACCACTGTTGCCAAAGATCAATACACATAAAACACGCAGAAAGGGAATTTATGAATGGACCCCCCCAGATTGCGTCAGAAGACTTGGCTTCATGCCATGTATTTTTCGTGGGTCGAAAAATTTTGGAAAGGTTAAAGGTTAACAGTGGATATTCAACGTAAATAAATCTATCCGTTATCATCTGCGCGAGGCTTCGACTGCGTCTATGCAGGTTTTAATTACTTGATAAGCGTGTCTAAATAATGTTAATTTCTCATATATCTACTACTTTAGATAAGCATCGTATTTGCATTCGTATCCTTATCCTAACAACTTCCAAGACACAGCTTCAGATGTAAACAAATCGTAAAATAATGAATTTGTCACGTTTCGTTTTAAAGTTTTGTGCTATGCATATTCAATTTAGAAACCATAAATATGATAACGTCGCATATTTTATATGATTAAACAGTCAACTGCTTAATAGAAATTACATGAGAAGCTATAGTATAAGCTTAAGTATAATAATAGATGCGCATAGATCTCAACGATCCACAAAGTTAACAATATCGGGTACGGTCAGAAGCCGAATGTATGACCAGTACTAACATTCGTCGTCGTAGTAACGTCCTCTCTGAGCATGGAAGCGCGCATGGCGTCCATGCTCAGAGAGAACGTTAAGCCGACGGTGTAGGTTATCAAAGGATGTACTTTACTAACCTACCAGCTAAAGTAATAAGTAGCATTTGTAGTACGCCTTAAGGGCATTTTAAACTAGATCTTCGTCAACTGATGTAAAAAGGATTCCAGCGATGCACTGCATTCTTGAAAAATTTTTAAATCTATTCCGCTGTAAGCAAAATAATGTAGGAAAATTAATGACTTATATAATTTTAATTGAGGATATTTCTCCAATTTACAAGTTAGCATAAAATATACAAGTTTAAAAAAATACATATAATTAATCATAAAAATTACGAAGAAAAAACATAACCGAACAAACGTAGTAGAAGTTACGACGTCAAAAACGTACATAGTAAAATTTCGTGGAATCTCATTAATTTTCCTTTGAAACAGTTCTATTATGAGTTCCGCTGACGTTTGCCAAAATAGTCTTGGTAAATGAAGTTGTAGAAAACATGAATGAAGAACTGGATGGTGGCCAAACGACTGAACGAAGCGTGGGTCCCATCTTGCAAAGGTTAAGGGTGACGGGGATAATGAAAGAAATCATCTTATCTATTGTGTAATACGCGTTTGTGATGTCATTTCCAAGTGGGCGTATCACATGATGGACGATATTACCGAACATGTTTACGTCGTATCTAAAACTTCCAAATAAAATATTCAATGATAATCGAAACTTTTTATGACTTATAACAGTAAGTTTTATGTTTTGGTTTAGGTGTGAAGGTTTATGAAGCAGCCGGCAAAATTTACAAAACTACTAATTTTTAGGAGATAATTGCAATACGAGGCAATGTCCACCGACATGGTGGAGCGGTCAACATGCCGTTCTGACACGCAGAAGGTCTCTGGTTCGAAAACCGGCCAGGCAGACATCTGAATGATGAGTTTAGATTTCTGTTCTTCTGATTCCTGGTCTGGGTGTTTACGTATTCGTCATTGTGTGTTCATGGCACCCACGACACAAGAGAAATACCTGTGTGAGGCTAGAGTGTAGGAAGCGTTTACACCGGGATCAACATCGTGGCTGGAAGATGACTGCGGGAACGGTTGACAGGACCCATACCCGCAAGATTTCATATTATGGAGTCTCGGACCCGTGCGGGCACGCGTACATAGATAAAAGTACCTAGAATTAAATTTATATTCGCAATATAAGTGTGAAAAAGTTAGTTTCGTTAACATTAGGTAAGGATAGGTGATCACAATCAGACTTTTTTTGAAAATTAATTCAATTTAAATAGTGAAGCGTGAAGCTGTTCATCTACTGAATTAGGGACAGCTTGCCTGGACGGTAGTGAGAAAGATATAATAATAGTATATGAGTTACATCTAATAAATTATATTGTTCTTTTACTAAACCTATGACAAATATAATTTACTAAATGAATCCATTTTCCCGAGCGATCTTTGTGCAACTTGTAGTAAACATCATTACAAATTCGGTACCAGGGATGTAGGACAACGCACGTTTCAATTTGCACTAAAATCTTAGACGTTATAGACATACAGATTGTACATTAATGACTTCATTAAATACAAGCTGGCCTCGAAACCGATGCTAATCGTGTGTGAGTCGATAATGTGCGCCTATTTGTGTAATCCTAGTATATAATTGAATAATATTAAACAATGTCTCGTGGAAGTTTGTTACTCCCCATAACATGCAAAACGTTTGAAATGTTCTGTACTTTTTCTGTAGTAGCAATATGGTGCTTCGAGCGTTGATCAGGGATATTATAACATCGTACATAATGAACAAAGGTAAATAACATCGAGCGGGATCGGAAGATGGACTATATACTAAAGGCCAAACTGCAGAGCTTGCTTTGCATTTTTGTGATTAATGTTATTTTTTATCACATTGATTGTAGTAAACGATCGTATCCACCTGATGGTGCAATAATGTGATAGTAATATCTATAAACAACTTTATATAGAACAAGAATTCTACCTCAAGTCAATCACAATAACTCATCTCACCTCATTCTTTAGAAAATCGGCCTCTGAATTGAGGAGTCGAAGGTTCGAATCCCTGACGCGCAACTCTGATCTTTTAAATCTATGAAGAGAAGAACACAAAAATAACAATTATTTGCAGTATTTCAAAAAAATCTATATTTCAAGTAAATCCGGAATTTCTACCTAGTATTATATAAATTCCATTGACTTTTGGTCATACTCATATTCGCTAGTCGCCTGAAGACGTAATTAAGCAATAATTACTACTTAAAATGACTTCAAGTGTTATCGTGCTTAAATTACCTCCATTATGCCTCTTAATGACAAGTTTCTTATTCCAACTAAAATATTTATTTGCCCTTTCCTATACTATGTACAAATAGTTGCTTACTATGTAATACAATAAAACTGATCATTATGTAAAGTCGTATATTGCCTCTGCAATTCCGGGACCAAAATAGGCCTACGGTATCCCCTGCCTGTTGTAAGGCGACTAAAAGAGGGCTTTCGGGGATTCCGGCGACGCAAATCGAAGCTCGAACTGTCCAGCTAAGCGATCCCAGGATGAACGGCACATGTGTGGTCGCATGCCGTCGTAAACACCTGAAGGCACGGTGAGCGTAAATGCTCATCGGGAGAGAGCCCGACAGGGGCATCGCGCTCAAAGGACTCCGCTTGTGGTCCGCTGGAGATCCCGGAGTCCTCCACACAGCGCTGAGGACGACAACCGGAAGGGTTTTGGTGCGGTAAAAATCCCAAATAACCTGATTTCGCTCCCACGGCGTTGGGTACCTTATGAACGTTTCCCTCTCGAGTACAAAAAAGGTAAAGTCATATACATATAAATAGACTTTTATTTGCATTATATTCATATTTTCCATATTGGAAAAGCGTGGTAGAACATCGTCCAGGCCTTCCGAATCGTGGGACAAGATTCGTGCCCGGAAGTGGTAAGGATGGACTCAATTGTTATCATACATAATCTTAAAAATGTTATCTCTCTATGTACAATTTTCTACTAATATTGAAATTGTCTAGACTATAACAATTCCTTTATTTTTAAACGGATTAACACGGATTCTGCTGATTAAGTTTATTCTATCTGAGATCAAATATAGAGACTGTTGCGGTCAGATAAAACCATTCCTACATTCGTAAGAATAGATTTGTATATAAATACCACGAACGAAAAGCGACGTTATTCATGATAACGTGGCTCTTCCTTCTTTAAGCAGAAAGATTATGAAATTTAACCGCCGTTTAACACTATTTTTATTTATAACTGGATCAAATATCGGACATATTATAAAGTTATAAAAACAGCCTACCTTGAGTACCCGTTTTAAATACTTGAGTGTATTCTATTTCTATATAAAGGAAGCATTTAAACATAAAGTCACTTGTCGACATTTTTACTCGTTTTATTAACTGATAAATATACATAAAGACTTTACGGAGCCGGCGAAGGAAAATATTCGCGAACACGACACTAAAATGTTTATTGAACAATAAAATATCAACGAGATTTCATTACTTATGTGCAACTGACACAGTTTACGATCTGAATGCGTAATCATAATAAAAATCTCTGAAATGTGTTATAACATGTTATTTCCCACAGAAATTCGGTCATTCGTTAACATTTTCCGCTTATCTAACTTTAATTGGCGACCAATATATGGATATCCCGTGAAACAAATCATTTGTACGAACACGACGATACTGTGTAGGTGTCAATTATAGGTGTGTTTTATTTGCATAAAAAATCGACCAAGTGCAAGACGGCTCGCGCACGGAGGTTCCATATCATCTATACTAATATTATAAAGAGGTAAAGTTTGTAAGTTTGTAAGTTTGTCGGGGCTAATC
>DWNE01007414.1:0-12273 GCA_018249875.1 Cecropterus toxeus | reverse complement strand
GTCGTCAAGTTAGATATTGTCGTTTTTTGGTCGTCAAGTTAGATATTGTCGTTTTTTGGTCGTCAAGTTAGATATTGTCGTTTTTTGGTCGTCAAGTTAGATATTGCCGTTGTTTTTTTTTGGACATAAGAATTTTTATAATGTGTGGCGAGTTCAAGTTCCGCCCCGGACGGTGTAAGCCCACGCTACGCCACGGCTGATGTAAGCAACATGTAAGCCACCTTCTTGCATCCGCCGTTTACCTTCTGGTATCGTGTTAAATAGTTCGTTATAATAAACATCCGCGCTTCAAAGATACGACGACGACGATGTAATTTTTATGAAAGTAAAATAAACGATAAGTGTCGAATTTCTTACAGTCTACAAACAAGACATTTTCTCGTATTAAGCCAGATTATTTAAAAACTGTATATATTTTTGTCTTTTTTACATTAGTATAGTTGAGGGCAATGAGAATCAGGTGACATTTATCGTCCGCAAGTAAAATTTCCCATGAAATAACGGTTATCAAAGTAAGACAGAGTCATAAAAAGCAGCATACTGTATGACATCCACGCCAATCGAGGAATACTTGATAGAAAAAAAAGACAAAGATAGAATTTTTGCTCATAATCTGTTTTTTCTATCAAAGTTGATTACAAAATTGATTGTAATTAATCTCGATTTATAGCTAAATAAGTAAATTTTGTGAGAAGTCAGCTGCAATGAATATTTAATTCCCAGTTAAGCTTTTATTTGATTTCTCGCTTAAGTGAATCCCATTACCCGCTTTTCCCCTACCTATAATGACAAGATACGATAACGTCATCAGGTAGCCCGTCTACCTTATAGTTAGGTTCAATTATTAAATTCCGCATATAACTTTAATAATTATTTTATCTGGGTGCTGGTTTGTGCAGGTGCAACCGGCAGAGAGCGCGGAGGAAGACGTATGGCCACACCGCCTCACGCAGGCACAGCCGCCGCACCACTACAACGGTAAGGCTACACGCTTTAAATTATCATTAGGTATATAATTGTATTAAAAATTATCTCTGTTTTGACTCGTAACTTCGTCAATAGCGGTTGCGACGGCGGGAGGATCGCACATCTTCAGTCACAAGGGCGGACTGCTGCAGGACGGGCCCGCCTTCGAGCCGCCACTGCCGGCCGCGGGCTGGCCGCGCCACGCCTGGCCACCGCCGGGGAACGGTGAGACTCTCCAATTACTCATTTTGTGGTGCTATCTAACGATAGCGTATCTAATGTGCATGGTGAATATGCATTAGAGTATCTAATGAGTATGCGTGGAAAACGAAGTCCGTACGTGGAACACAGGTAAAGTAGTAGTTCTTTTGGCTCAGTTTCCCAAAGAGACCCAAGGAGAAAACCTTCGATATGAGAGTTAGCCATCTGATGCCTGGATACTTCTTGAGAGTTACTGACTTTAAGTTCCCTAAAATGTTATTTCTTGAAGGGCTGCATAGATATCAAATAAATTCCTTGTTTACTTGATATAGACCAGGTCAGTAGAGAGAACGATATTCCAGGAAACTAATCGGATATCCATTACGCCATGGGTCGTTAGTTGGAAGACAGATATAGGCAATATTTTAAAAGTTGTAGGCCAAAACGAGCACTTACTGTCCTGCTGCTCTAAAAAGGGCAAGAAAAAGGGTCTTCGTTCGCTCCCCAAAAAGGGTCGCCACAGATAAATTATTTGCTGTAGAATAGGTCGACTCATAGGAATAGATCGAAGAGAGGTCCTCGAGCGAAGGAAGGTCCTCGAGGGAAAAGATCCTCGATTGGAGAAAGGCCCTCGAGTGGCGACCATGTTTAGGAAAAAGGAGCACCGGTCGCCCTCCATCCGGGTGCACCCGAAGAAGGCAGCAGGGAACCGATGGATTTAGAAGGGATCGGTCGGAGTGGCACCATTTAGGGGAGGCCTATTGTATACAGCAGTGCCCTCGAAAGCCCATGCACGGATGGATGAGGGTGACTAAAAAAAATAAAGCATTCCAGTGTTCATTCTCAATTCATATGATTATCGTTTTTTATTAGCTTATATGGGTTATCTATATAATATAATTCAGCAGGTATGGAGAGCATGTCCGGCGGAGCGCACGCGTGGGGCGCATACCCGGCGGCGGAGTGGGGCGAGCCGCGCCGCGCCTGGCCCGTGCCGCCGCGCGCGCCCGACACGGTGCGAGCCGCATTCACCGCTACCCTCCCTGTCATAATTATATAGGGTGGCTTATAGGATACTTTACGTTTGTTTAGTTTACTTACTGCGAGAGATGTGCGAGTTGTGTGGCAATTTCAATGGACCGAATCTTAATCTGAATTGAAATTGACAAACCCTTTGCATATTTGACTCAGAATTATGATCTTCACGCAGTGTGTTGTACAAAATACAATTGTAAGTTATTTGAGAACGCTTGCATTATTTCACGGCCTTCTTAACACATAACTATTATTCTAGGAGATACCAGTGTACATCCCTCCGAAAACGATGCCTGAAATGCCGATATTGTACTCCAGTCAGCAGCAAACGTTGCGAGATAGTCCCAAAAAGGGATTCGACCTGATGACGAAGGAGCGCGCGGAGCCCGCCACGGAACCGCCGCCGCCGATCCGCGCCGCCGCCGACGGCGACCCGCGAGAGGAGAAGAAACCCCCTCAAATAGAAAACACTACAAAGAAGAAGATGTTGAAGGATCCTGTATGTATTTTTCTGCAATTATTTACATTTTGACTGAATTCCGTCGATTAGTAAAGTTAAAACTATTTGAGCGTGTTAAAGATCAGATGAGACCGTTTTTTTCGAATGAAACAAAAGTTGCTTGCGCAGAACTAATACAGAATGAAGTTAGACTTTAATGATAATTGCAAACATTTGTCATTTCGTAACAGTCGTTACTAAAACTCGAGTATAAAACTAATCTAATAAATAGTGAATATTATAATTACTGCAAATTGTTAACCAAAATTTATTGTCGACGCGTAAAATTATAAATTAACAATACCTTTACCTACATTGAAGTACCGTAAGATTGCATTTTTTTTTTTTTATAATTAAGGGAAAGAAGAGTAATTTTTTCGTAAGAAAATGTTAGTAGAGTGGCTTATATCCACGATCACTTCCGGTTGCGATATGTCCATTAGACACCGATTTATTCGCCAGCCTCCCGAGGAGTCTCACAAGCCGGCGGCCGCGGACAAGAACAGCGTGGCGATGATGGCGGTGCACGAGCAGCTGGCGGCGGACGAGCGCGACGGGCTCAGCGAGCACCCGCCCGCCGCCGTGCTGCTGCTCGTACTAGGTGACCCTTCGAAATATTATACGTTATACTTCTAGCTTCGTAGGAAAATACTCGTGGTAGGTATAATACCGTTATACGTAGATGTTTTAAATAAACCGGTACGGTAGGGTTACGGTAGGGAATGAACTTGAGTCTTCATGTAATGGAAAGTGGCTATTGTCGCTTATGCACATATTTGCCAATAATTAACTCCAAATTGGAATTATGCCTGATGTTGACTACAGATGGGTCATTAAATTTAGTTTACTTAAACAATCATAATAGGTAGTGTATATATAACATGCATGGGCATCGCCATACGGAGGGCAGCGTGGGAAACTGACCCCTTACAGATTTAAAACCGTACTACCTGGATTTCTATCGCCCAATATTGCCAAAAGAGCCGGCTACCCTCCCGAAGCTAAGTAAAATGCATAATCCGATGTTTCACATGCTAACCGTATTCCCCTGGCTCAATAACCCATGCCGTCGATGCCCACATGTGAAGTGACCGGCGAGAGTCGGTAAAGTGGTAGCGGTTGAGACGGAGCCGGTGATCGAGCGCATGTCGTGCGCAGGGTCGCTGCTGACGGCGGCGCTGGGCGCGCTGCTGGCGTGCCGCGCGCGCGCCGCGCGCCGCCGCCGCCGCGCGCACCCGCGGTACGCGCTCGACGCCGACTACCTCGTCAACGGCATGTACCTCTAGCGGCCGCACGACGGCGCTCCGGTGGCCCGGCGGGGAACTCCGAGCTCTACGTTGCCTCGACGCGACGTCGATGGGTAAAGACGTTAACGGACATTTTAAATCTATCGACGAGCCCGTCTTCGTCTGGAGCCCTGGATCGGCGGTCGATAAGATTTTGGGCAACGAGAGTCACGTTGTAGCTGAAGAAGGCGAGGGCGGATCGCAAGTGGCAGAAATATTTATCGACGCAAAAAAATGACGAAAAATAATTCACCATCTGAAGTTGAAACTTGTAATTTTTGTTTTTGGAAATCTAGGTATTATTTTCGCAAGGGAGGTCGACTCCTGCTCGAGATTATTTACCATGATCAGAGGCAACTCCTGGGGTTAGGAAGAGTTAAGGGGATTTAGCAAATTCCGAATAATGTTCTACTCTCTATCTATGCCCTTTAAGGGAACTGTTTTATCGTCTTATTTCAAAGACTGTAGAGGCCTTAGAAAACCTTTTTGCGCTTACTTGTTTCAACAGAAAGCCACAAATAGAAGCCTACCGTCAGCCAACTCAAGTTTCTCCTAAAAGAAAATCCTGTATCTGCCACTGATCATCACAAATATTGCCGTTTATCTGACCGTCTTTTTGTATAATATCTTTATAATTTTCTTAGCCTACGACAGCGGACACGGCCTTGCGCCCGCTGGCCTATGAACACTAGGAGTAAAGACAGTAAAGTACTTTTATATTCTTAAATAAGTAGTTAGGCATCTACGCATTTAAACTCATATCAATCGAACCGTCAATCTATTGAACTAATTAACGCCACTCCAATTAGTCCTGTGCCTTTGTTTTCTAACAGTTTCCTGCTGCCTTTATTGCAAGTAGGTACCTAATAGTTTCACCTGCTCGCGATTAAAGAACATTTTTCCCAGCAGTTATCAGATCTCCTATCCAAGTGACCAGTACATTGGTAATTCTGCCTGCTAATTGTAAAAGCTATGCCACCTAAAACAACTGTACATATATAGTAAGTACAGGCATATCAACGTAAAAACGAGCGCAGCGTACCTAGGTACGTACGCCTTTCAAAGATACACAAGCTTTAAAGTGAAATTCAATTTCCAAATCCAAATCAACAAACCTAGGTGTGTACCTGATATAAGTATCTACCGCTAATTAGTGATTACTGATTATAATCAGCGTTGAACAAACACAATAACACGTCGAGTTAATGACACAATGAATGCAATTTCATAGATAAAGTAGGTATATTAATATAGTTATGATATCAGAAAATTTACCAAACATAAGTTAAAACTTTAGTGGAATGTATATGATAATGTTTTTGCTATGTTTCAGATCAAAGGAAAATTATTGATTTTATTTAAGAAATATAGAACTGTTATTGTTTTATAAACGTTGTTTCATTTGACGTGCTGTAGGTACTGAGCATTTCTTTTGACTAGGCATTAAACAAACAACCATTTAGAAACAAGTGGTGTACGTAAGTAGGTAGATTCTAATAACTACTCAGGATAGAAGGTATGACACAGATTTTTTGTTTCTTGTTTGCAAATAATTTTATGGTGGTAAAGCGAATACCACAACCGCCATTTTATTGAATGTGACAGAACTAAAAATTATAAAGCTAGAATAGGGGAAGGTTAATAAAAAATAGGTCCTTTAGCATACCTGTTCCCCATGAAAATACCCTAATATTTCAGATTTCTGATTCCAGAAACATGTGTACAAACAAAAACTACAAAACTTTTTTATTATTAAATAATGTGTATAATACCTATTTCTGCTTAGAGGTGGAGGGGACGCTCATACGATGTCCCAACTTAACCCTCCGGTCCACTCGGTCTCAGAACGACCCTTGCGTCTCATGCGTTGCTCATAAGCGGCAGTTAGATTGTTAGACGGTACCTAATAACTAAATAAAAATAAATAAATACGGTAATAACTACGTATGTTTAAACAGAGCTGAGACTGACAGTAGCCATATATTCTTACTATGTACAGCACCTAGTCACATGAAGCACTTCTCACGGTCGTTGTGTCCTAGTAAAGTTAGAATATGGAAGGATGTGGGAGTGTATCCATGTGCTAACAGTTCTTATCGATACTGCTCGAAAAACTATTAAAACATACCGCCACACCTGTTTTATCCTAATAACAGTTCATTACTATGTTCTGGTCTGGAAAAATCTTAATTCAACTTAGTCCTCATAGGGGTAGCAACGCATCTGTCGCTAACCTCTGGTGAGACTGATCTTATCTCACGTTGATTACAGATGTCCACGGGCGGTAGTGGTCACTTGCCTCTAGGTGGTAGAACCAAGACAGTTCGAAAGGTTCCAGGAAAGGTACCACCGCCTATTTCTTGCGTGAAGCACTTCTTGCATTATTCACTTATATATGAGGTGACCATCATCTTAGTCTTCAGATGTCATATGTCATCATCATGCCGTTCAGAATGAGTATCTTCATCGTCAGACAGTATGTGTGGACGAAATGAGGGTATCCGGGTAATTGAAGTAACAAATTAAAATCAAGCAACCGATTAAATATTCACAAGATACTATTAACAGTGGGCACTTAAACATAAATATAGCAACGAGATGTAAGACAGTTCCTAGATTTGTTGTTCGCACGGCGGCTCACGGAAAAGCGAGTGTCGCCGGATCGCACAACACCATCTGGACTCTCCCGATTCCGTTAACTTGCTCCGATAGCGCTTGCGGCTCGCGGTTCTACCTACCCCCTACTCACCGACACGGCCATCTTAAAGTTACATCAGTTTCTTGTTTCACTCAATCAAACTCTAACACTAAAATTAAACTTTAATTTTTTTTTAAATTTTTCTTTATTTCATTAATCAGTTATCAGAATCATAATCGTCATTAATTCAAAATCATTACAAATCACTACACACCCGCGGACTACTTGAGTTTCCCCAAGAGACACCGATTTCTACCGAGCTACGACTACGAAATTACTTCTAGTAGGTACGGTCGAATACGGCCGATAAATTCATTTACCTGCGTCCTTCCAACCGTTTAATTTCGAACATCATCGTCTTCAACAAGATCATCCATTACATCAATTTCGACTGGTACATAACCTTTTGGCATTTTTCCTAACCTATCGTGAGCAAATTTGTACGTTTTTATTTATTTTATAAATATGAAGTAACAGACGAGCAAGCAGCCCACCTAATGGTAAGTGGTTACTGCGGCATAAGACATATGTAAGCAACTTCATATAGAACACGGCTGTAGTGTACCTAAGAAGTACTTCTATCCGAAGTCGACCACAGATGCGTTGCTACTCCCGAGGACTGGGATGGTCGCCTCATATAAAAGTGAGCCGGCAACCACACCCTTCCACTGAAACGCAAGGACTGCTTCACGCTAGAAATAGGTGTGGCGGTGGTACTTCCCCTGTCGAACTACAATGAGTCTAGACTTTCAGTGTGTAACGATCACCTTCAAAAATCTCAACTACTTTTAATGGACTTTTTCAAATTTAATTTTACCTGAATGTGTCTTAAATACCTGGAGCGTCAGACATTTTTAACAATGAACCTTTTAACGTGACATAACTTCCAAACGATCTTCAAACCACTAGACATCATAAACCTGCTCTAAAGTTTTATCAAATCGGAGATGAATGAACGATTCAAGAATGCTACCAACTACCGATAATATTAACGCCCTAGGAAGTATAGATAAGTATTTACTTCGACTGTTACGCTGTATTACACGATTAAACCTTGATATGTTTTAACTATATCTTTATTATTATTCTTAAAATTCTTTCACAATTACAAGGTCTTTCACTCAGAAAGAGTATGCACATTTACAGCAGATTGAGCACTAATTATAGGTCATACTCATATCACTCTAATTGCTCCTTTCTTGCTGGGGTAACGTACACCCACTTTGTCTGAATTGAAAACATTCAGCGACCAGTGTATAATAACATAGAAAAACAAAATTGAAACCCATTAACTTGGATCAACATTTTATTAATTACATATTGTATATACAGATTATGTAGGATCACAAGAGTCGTGGGCGCCGGAGAGCGAGCTCCCCAGCTTCCCACTACTATCTAGCACTACTTACGATATAAAAACCAACCAACAAAGGACTCTCAGTCGTTTAACTGAACTGGAATAAAGATACTGATATATAACCATGTTTACATTATGGAATAAATTGGTCCATATTGAAAGAACATCTGTAAGGCGAGCGATGATTACCAACGAAACAGGTGTTAACTGTAAAATTATATGCATTTTTATTTTTTGTTTTACGTAAAAAAATATACAATACTTGCAAAAATGGTATATTGTGCAATCATTGTCAAAAGATAATTTCAATTATTTAGCGTGCATGTACCACACACATGTGCTGTTAGTTATGTCTCAAGCAGTGATATTTCGACATATTCATTCGGGTAGCACGTACCGGTGTCCTTATCGTTCTCATTCAAGGCTTCATTGTTGGCAACAAACGTGTTGTTATTGTTATCACGAGAAACATTTAGAAATGGGATTTTTTAAAATAAAAAACACGCACAACACAACAACGAAGAGTTATAAAGTATATTTCAAAGCACGCGATAATGGAATTATGTTTATGTTAAGTTGAACTATGTTTGTAGATATTCAGTCTCGAAATTGGCAGTCGCATTAAATAGGAAGTAAATATTCGGTGGTTATCGCTGAACAATACAGATTTTCTTTCAAGACGAAGGAAAACGCTTAACATGCATTTAAACGCATGCATACACACTATAAATATCGAATACGGAACAACGTATTATAAAAATATGATTTGTCAACTTACTAACTAAAGCTTAAGGAACCGGGTTCATTTCGTTACAAAAAAGTTATTTATTCGCAGGAAACTATAATTGAGTTCTTGCTAACAAAAGAGCAATATACTCTCGTCAACATTGCTACTTTATTAGCAAAAATATTAATTAATTTATAATATTTAATAACATTACTGTTACTATTTTATAATCGTTACCAAGCGCAGACAAGGTCAATCAAAAAGGATTCACATATGTGTTTTATGTAGTAAATGTTAAATCTGGGCGTCTCCTGACGAAGATGATTGCTGCTTCCGTACTAACGGTAACACATAACGTAAAAAAATAGCAAAACAAAATATCGAGCCATTTATAAAAGAGGGGAACCACGCTAAAAGTAAAAGATTACATGCACATTTACAATTTTATGACAATAGGTACTGGGCCAAGTTAAAATACGAGTATTTCTCATAATAGTCGAGCACGATCACTTACTAAAATAACCGTGATCCTATCTGTACTACTCTTCTTTTCTTCAATCACACTCTCACAACGAATCGACGTCCATTATATTATAGTCTCAGTTAGGCCACGTTAAAATTAAATGTACCTATCAAGAACTATAACTCTATATTTCACGAGTCTGCTATATATGTACTTGGATGTATATACCCTCAGGTACAAGTATTATAGAAAATACCTACACAGCAAACATTTCCAAAATAAATAACTAAATAACATCCTGACTGTCGAAAATGCAAATTAAAAGCATTCGTACAGAAGTCACGCAACAATGTCGTTGTCAAGTCAATGTATGTAAGGATTACATGAAACAATTGTAAATATACTCAATATTTAAGCATTACAGTGTTCAGATTATCGAATATATACAAAAATGAAACAATATCAACAGTAAGTGTAATAGGATTCGTAAAACGCATGAGCGCACATATGATATGCAACTAACCACCTAATGTGGACACAATCGATTATTTATTCTATACTTAGCGTTCAAACAGCGCGTCTAGAAATATTCGGATGAACTCTTTTTTTATCAACTAAAAACAAATGATAAGCGATGTACAAAGCGACGAGGAGCGAGGCAGAGCTTTACAGTAAGCTATATCAGTATTGTATATTTTCACGAAATGGTTTTTATCTATGCATATTATATAGAAAATATGAAAATGATAATAGAAAATATAAACAAAGTAACAATTTATTTTAATGTGGTTATTGGTGCTGCACAATCAATATGGTACAATACCACACCTCACATACACACACCAGCTGATAGCTCTATAACGTTACACCAATGAAGTCTTGTACAACATTTTATACTAATTAAATCTTACACGCTATGGGTGTTGAAAACAGATCATAATAATAATATAAAATTCGATTTATCATTAGAATAGAAGGCACTTCAACGTTGATTCGTGGATGCAATCCAGTCCATGGTGCATTGTTGTTATATACAGAATCATAAGAAAAATATAACAAATTTGGTCGTATAATTAGTTAATTATTCGGAGATGTCCTCGCGGGGTTAACGGAACAGAAGCAGAAACGCAATCTGCTTCTCGGACCTCTAGTGACCCGCCCTTACATACGACACGAGTCAAGACCGGTCGATCACCAACGCATCCGATACCGGTATCTGTAGAGTAACGGAGTAGGAGAGCGGTATGGACTGCCGTTAAAGTTGTTTGAAGTAGTCGAAAGCAATAAATTCTAGAGCTCTCTTTATAGATGATAAGATTGCTGCATATCATTATAACCAGAACCCAGCATTGCAACTATCACTGCAGCTCTTCTGATGTGCCACAGGTGTGGTCATTCAATAGACTGACTCCAGAATCAAATGGCAAGAATAATAATATATATATGAGCGACGACTGCTTATTTGAATTATATTGAAGAACGGAATTTTGTAACGTTAATGTAACTATTTGTATTGGATGTTCCAAATATATCCACTATATGTTTCATTTTTACTAATGTATAACATGCATCATTTACGTATAATTTTGAATGCGGTATCCTTACCGGTATTTTAATTTGTGCATAACTACAAATTCAAACTCTAACTTCCTACTTAGTAAGTGAGAGAATGCATTAGTGCTCACTATTTTCAATTCGTCAATGTACACCGTGACTTTTCGCTCCGCTCGCAGGGCGCGCCGGCTGGAGAGCGGTCGGGGAGCGGAGCAGGGTAATATAGAATTACATTTCTTCCGTCACATAGTGCATAAAATAAAATATTTTTTTTCACATCGCTTTTTAGTAAAAAGAAAAATTACTATACTTAAAGTATAAATGTGACAACCCGAATTGGGAGCTCTTTAAAATACTCCAAAGTACTTCAGTACGAATTTACAATACAACACCGTAATATTCAAATTTGATCTTACCATTGTTTCGTATTTTTGCCCGACTGCGTCATCAAATAATACGACGGCATAAATTTAAGCTGGAGTATAACGGAATGATTGAAACTTTACATTGATTTAGCCATATTAAAAAAAATGTATGTGTAGAATGGTATTCATCTTCAAATCATTTAATCATCTCCAAATATATAGTTAAACTAATTAAGAATTTCGTTCATACGAGTTCACCTCATCGGAGTTGCTCTTAAAAGTCTTTCTTTTGTATTTCTTCTATTTGGGAAGTTTTTGTTTGAAACGAAGTCTATTTGTTGTTAGTTCAATGTTCGTATGTAGACGAGTGATTTAATGTGTTATTACTAGATTAGTTAGTAATACTAGTATTACCATGTTATTAAATTTTCCTCTAGTGTTTAGTTAGGACAATCATGGTAATGTATTCAAATTTATTCGTCAATTATAAATAACTGGCTTTTTCACATTTTTTTGGAGTTAGTTATAATTTGTATTTTCATATATTAAATACTTAATTTAAGCCTTAAAAAAATTAAAGAAGATATTAGTAAACTCCAGTCTCATTTTCTTTACTGTGTTGTATAATGTACTTCTTTGAAGTTTCCGTCTATACAAAAATGAAGAAAATATACAAAAACAATGTAAAAAACCATCAATGGCATATCGAAAGCAGATATTTGTCGCACATGACTTGGATCGATATCCGCTCGAATCACGTAGGAACAATATCATTTCGTTTTTAAATCCTTTTGCTCACTAACCTCGCTCTAGATAAACGTATATATTTTTAATAACAGATCTGGACCCCAATTTCTTCGCCCGATTCTCCAAGGCGATGCCAAAATTCACCGACGTCGAAAATATACGCGCATACTCATAATACCGCACACGAAACGCGACCGCATTCGACGAACGAGCGGTCGCGGAGGCGGGCGCGCGTCAGGGCAGCCGCGGCAGCTGCGCCAGGCGGCAGTTCTCCACGTACAGGTCCTTGACCAGCAGGTCGGCGGCGGCCAGGCGCGCGTGCAGGCGCTGCGCGGCGCGCTCGGCGCGGGCGGCGCGCGCGCGCAGCGCCGCCGC
>DWNE01007413.1:0-12275 GCA_018249875.1 Cecropterus toxeus | reverse complement strand
GTGGGTCAAAATCGCGCCCAAAGAAGTCGGTTACAAACAAACATACAGGTGAAGCTAATAGAAAGCGTGTAAAAAACGGTGCACTCCATGCTGGTTTGCTACTCGTATTATATAAAAAAGATACTCAACCTAATTTTGAAAAGGAAATTATTGTGAATACATATGATAATCATGTTTAACACCAATTTAATACATAGTTATGAAAATATGTCCAGAAAATTTCAAAACATCGGTTCGTGAATGCTTCTATGTCCCTACTATTATTACACATCACTGTAAATTCGTCGTTAGATTAATTTTAGAACACGCTAATGTGCCCACATGTTTTAGTTACCCCTGGATGTTTCCAAGATTTGATACGCAAGCTACAAATAGGAAAGAGTCTAGCAGTGATGTAGTTGTTAAAACTTGTCCAAATAGGTACTAGATACATACTATATAAATGTTATATGTATACATGTAACGATTTGGCTAAATGTGAAATACATACATAACAATTCTTCAAAGTACTGATAAAAGTAAACGAGAAGGTATGAGATAAGTGTTGAGTTTCCAAAACCCAGGCTTTAAGTATAAAGTGATATAATCCGAAAAATATACGAAATATCCGAACAAGAACATCCGTATTGTCTCATAATTTTGGTCACCATAACGTAACCATGTCCTACCTCATATCCCAACGGTCGTGTCTTTGGGTAATCAGGCCAGCGTGGCCCTGCGAGCTTTATGTGTATTTTAAAGGTTTTTCAGACATCGACCTTCTTTAACTACTCGTGTTGGTGTTGGTTTACGACATTTTTTAATATTTCTATCGATTTGTCATAAATGTATTAAAAAACTTTATGTATAGTCAGACTTTATATGTTATTCAGACTATAATATCAAAATGTAAATTTATCGATTCATATACTTTTATTAAAAAAAGGAAAAGAAAATATGTAGGTTTTTATTTGTTGTCTAAAATGAGTGTTGCAATCGACTGGATGCTCGGTTGCAATATTCTACTTTTTCTGTTAGTAAGCTTTCACTTGTCTCAAGGACAACTGTACCTAACTCTCAATACGAGAAGGATTAAGCTGGACCATCACCAACCACTTTTCAGAACATAACTTTTAAGAACATGGCAACACTTAACTACTACTTTGAAAAAAAATTGCCAGGGAGAACCAGTGTAGTTCGGCTGGGGAGATACCACCGCCACACTTATTTCTAACGTGAAGCACATCTTGCGTTTCGCTGGAAGGGTGTGGTTGCCGGTTCACTTATATATGAGGCGACCATCTTAGTGCTTAGGGGAAGCAACGCGTCACAGACAATCAGACGATTTACTTAAGATTGACTCCTGTTTTATATGAAGTTGCTTACAAATGTCCATGGGTGGCAGTAACCATTTACAATCAGGTGGAATGCATGCTCGTTTGTTATTTTAATCATATAAGAAATCTTGATGTCCAATTTTAAAACAGATAAGATTCCTATCCTAATACGTAACGTTGTAAATAGTAGATAAGTACTATTAGGGATGTGTGTCACATAAGGTCGAGAGTGAAAGTAGCGTATTGTTTGTGTATGGATAACCAGGGCTCGTATGCAATCGTAAACTGTGACGCCATTTTCTGTTACATCGTTAAATAATGTGTCGACTTTACTTTCGCTGTTTAAAGGCCCATGTCTGATAACTCATTCACGTATAAGGCGTCAATTTTTACAACGTCAAGTTTTAACCATTTTGATGTAAAAACACATTTTTTTTATAAGATTGTAGTATCAAGAGCATGCAGTCCACCTGATGGTAAGCGTTTACTGCCGTAAATTATCGACTCTATTTGAAGTCAATTTAAATACGAACAATCAATCAAATCAAATACGAACAATCAGTCAATTCAAAAGCGAACATCTTAGTCATCGGGAGTAGCACTAACTCCCGAGGACTAAGATGTTCGCTCATACGAAAGTGAATCGGCCATCACATCCTTCCACCGAAACACAAAATCTGCACGCTACAAATAACAGTGGCGGTGGTACCTCCCCGGTTGAATTACACTGTTTCTACCAACTAATTACTTTTCTTCTCTTCTAAAACTATACTTCGTATTTAAAAGAACATTTTTATAATGTTTTCCAATCCGAATTTGAAACTTTGAAATTTGTTAACTATAAAACATTTGGAGATGAGATTTCGGGTTATTATTGGGTCAGTATCTAAAAGATGGTAGGTACTAATATACAATTAATACTGGATATTTTATTAAAATCATTCAACAACTGACTGGTTAGATCACCATCGTCATGTTTAGTCATTAAGGTACCATTAATGATCATGACAATCAGAATCCAATTAACCTTAAGTCCAGTTAATTAACAGAAACTAAGAAAACCCAACTATTCGTTAATTTGTCTTAAAATAACTTAAATCCTGAAATAAGAATTTTATCATTTGAATAAACGAGAAGAATGTGTGTAGGTGTTTTAACTTCCCCTCATTATATCCAGTAATGTGATTTAATATTAACATACATTCCGTAGATACACGTTTATGTATATATGTTGTTATTGTACATGTACCCATAAAACAATACAATTAGGCTTGCTTTGGTAATTATTCGGTACGCGGCCACTTTTATGGCATTCCGCAGAATACTGAGTATCTATGTACTATTGGACAGAAAAGCGAATTAAGAGATATTTTTTGGTCGGATAATTACTTAACAAGCAATTTATATGTTGTTTCATTATTACACAAAATTTCAGATTTAAGGTTATCACAACATTAGCGCTAGTCAGTGGTTATTGTTTTCGTTAGGTTGTAACCGATTACACAAAGAAAAGAGTTTATGTTTGTGTGTTTTTAATATAATTACTTATTTTACTACAAAAGAAAAGATGACGTTACAATGTGTATGTATGATGAGACTGTAATAAAATTATTTTTATATCTTCCTCGTTTATGTAATTTTTGGCCAAGCTCTAATAAAACATGTAAAAAATTTATGAACACTACGATGCTAAAATTTGTGATTAAAACTGTGCCAATTCGATAGTAGGCGGGTGTTAGGTAATTTAGTAAACAAACAAGTATGACATAATGTTATCTTTTCTAATATATTCATCTTGTCGTCGCACGTGTGTAGATTCGTGCGTACTTTATTGACCTATAAGTTTAATCTTGATAACTGAAATATGATTGTTTAGCATGTTATTGAAAGTAGTTTGAATGTTACGAAATAATATTATTTACTACTAAATTTATTGCAACTCTATATAAAAGATTCAAGAGAGTAAACTTAATGCCTTATGTCATTAAGTCAGTCACTCTATCAGTCAACTCTGGGTAGCTGGAAAATTTGCGGCAGGTGGTAATTTAAAAGCTAAAAAATATACACAAACACTCAGACTCAGAACAGAAATCTCAACACATCATTCTCATTTCTCATTGGCCGGGGATCGAACCCAGGACCCACTGCGTGTTAGACCGGTATGGTGACCGCTCCGTAATGTGGGTCATCAAAATAAATATTAATGTAATGAATATACTCATAAGTTATTTGTGTGCTAATTTTCAGCAAATTCCGACCAGTAGCTTTTCGTGAAAGAGTAACAAACATATACATCCTTACAAACTGTGGTATTTATAGTATTAGTGAGAGAAGAGAGAAGATTGCACAATTATTTTAATTACTTCATATCACCTTATGGATAACTATATTAATTTGATCAGATTCTAGTGGCTACCTACCGATAAATAAATAGGTACCTACCGCTTTTGCTGTATCAAGGAGTAACGATGTAGAGTTGTATGTAAATTATTTGAAGTAGAAAAAGGACTCCCAATTGAAAATATTGTATTCAGACACTGTACATCAGAAGTAAATTAGAATTTGTAAGCTTATGTTTATATTAAAAGTAGTTGGTACAAGAAACATTTAGAGTATTAAATTAATTAACCTATCTTAATTATTTGCAAATTTGGCACCATTTTCATAAAGCGAAAACTAATTAGACGTAACTTACGCAATGAGGCCCTAATTACCGTCAAATAATGTTATACCTAATGTAAATGATCAAGTTTTTTTATTAAACTGTAACGATTCGCGTTCAAAACAGCAAGCGCTATAATTACAAACGTATAGCCAAGCGGTTTGAGGGTTTCTAAACAGGTTGTTCAAGTCTTTATTAAAATTCACCTTGGCCGGTTGCACGCCCTATGTTGACATAATACTTGACTAAGTCAAGTAAACAAACTTCGCTATCTGTACCTGTTAATAATTTGCAAGTCTTATCAATATATATATTTCACTTTCCAACTACACTTAGCCAAAGACAAATACTGTGATACTGTAATCACAATAAAAATAATAATTACTGTAACTAATGTCACTATTTAAATAACTTACAATTTATTTATGCACATAAAAATAATAATAATAAAATTTTATCGCAGCGAACTTTCAGTCGGAGCTAAATGTTAGTAAACACTAAATGCGTGAAAATGTTTTAAAACGCAACGCAATTTGCGACGTAAACAATCAAATAACTATTTTGCAAAAGTAGTAAAAAAAAACTTACCTTCTCTTACGAAAAGGGCCAACAGGAATACGGGTACAAGTGCGATTAATCTTGCCATTTTATTTTAAAAACACCCACAAACGTGAACACAAGTTTCGAAATAAGGACGTTGCACGACGCGATCGTTTCGGTATGTTCTCAACGAGTGAATGCTGCCCGAATGTTCAGTTCAAAGTGAACGGGCGTGCCAACGGAATATTTCTATACGAGCACCGACTTGCGGCTGCGATTCGTCGCTGCGGCTTTCAATTGAGGCAGAATTAATCAAAGCTGTACATTGATTGAATATAGATTTGCCTTGATTAATCAGACAATTTAATATATTAATTTAAAATGCTTTTAACAGCATAGACACTTATTCACGGTTTATTATCGTGTGCTATCGGAAGAGAGTATAAAGTGTTTGAATAAGATAAGTATGTATTTCTAAGCTAAGTAACACTAATTGCAACTGCCTTTAATGTTATGTTATATCTTTTTAAATCTATTAGTCTCATTTACAGTAGAGAATTCTAATCTAATGAATATTATAATCAATTCTCTATCTTATATTAATTCACTAAGGATACGTAAATACATGAAAATAGAGGAAATTGTAAAATGTTTTTATACATGTATAATTTTGTACTCCTTTTTTTTTTTAATTTCTAATTTTATATGTTAAAGCAGTATTATATAAAAAATAGATAGCCGCATGAGACGCTTATCGCATGACGCAAAGCCGCTTGTCGCAACGCTTCGAGTATGCAATCATCTACAAGTATATATTCTGTGGAGCGCGCCAAGTTGTTTAGCGCGAAAACTCTGCTTTGTTCGAATTCGTTCTGTGCTTACATATAATATAGTATAAATACATAATACTAATCTAGATATTATATTTTTATCTAATTCAATAGCAGTCAAGATGTTTTTTATAATATGGAAGTAGCAAACGAAGGCGACCTGACATTAAAGAGGTCACTGCCGCTAATGGTCGTGTGTAATCAACTCCAAATTGGATTTAAGTCCTATTTGTGGTCGGCGTCCTCACTGAACCGTTTCTATTCCTGATCCATGCTAGTGCGCCTTTCATAACCTATCTTATACCCTTCGAGGTTCTTATTAGTATTTTTATAGAAGTAGCAAACGAGCACGCAGTGCACCTGATGGTAAATGGCCACTGCCATCCATGTACATCTGTAATCAGCCCCTGGTAAGATCTGAGTCTCATCTGAGGTTAGCCACAGATGCGTTGATACTCCTGAGGATTATGCTGAAATGCCTCGGATAAGAATGCCTTCCTTACCAGACCCTTGAGGACACAGCAGCGCATAACACTGCTATTATTCGACAGAAGCACGCGTGGCGGTGATGCTTCCGCATTCAAACCACAGAGAGTTCTACCACCTTTAGTACACTGCAGCACTTGATTTTTGTTATACGGTCGAAATAGGTACGAGGGTTGTTCCACTGGTCGAACATTGATTTCTACCACCTGTACATAAAGACATGTATTGACTTTACATACTTTGACCATAATATAGATTAAGTCGTGTAGGTTTCCAATCCGGTCTTTAACGTATACGAGTCTTACGCCGTCAAGAAAATCGGAAACGAAAGTAATAGTATTTACTATGGACACTATCAAATCAGAGAGAGTGTTCGATACAATGGGGTCAACGACATGGGCGCATAAAACTAATGTATTGAGTGTTGGCAGTCGTCCATTTATACGAAAAATGTCGACGACTTTGTCCGTTGTCCTAAATATCTTAAGAATTAAGCACGACTCTGAATATCTAATATGGATAAATAAGATAGAGAATAAATTCTACCAACAGCACAATATTACTTTATTGTCAAGCTCTACATCGATACTTGAGCAGTTTCGGTGAAACTATTTGAGGACAAAAAAATATTAGAACTTCCTTATCATTCCGTAATATGGCGGAATTAGCTTCAAAATAGGTTAAAAAAATAATTTCTTCCAATTTTTTTGTCTGATTTTGAAAATATTAACAGTATAGGTAATCATAGAATGACTGTGGAGATACTATGAACTATAAAAATAAATAAAAGTTGACTTAAAAATAATTGAGCTCTTGATATAAATATTATGGTATGTGGAAATTTATACTGAACCATAACCTGATATGAGTTATACATACTCGTATATATCTAAGTTCTAGTTTGTGGGTTACCGGCGGCCCGCCCCGGGCGGCACATTTTGAGGGGATTTGGCAACCTTGTTTTTTTTTTGGTCATCAAGTTAGATATTGTCGTTTTTTTGGTCGTCAAGTTGCATATTATCATATATTTTAGTTTTGCCGACTAAAATTTGTGAATGGGTGGCGAGTTCACCTTCCGCCCTGGGCGGCGTAAGCCCATGCTACGCCACTGTATGATACTATTAGACGCACCAACTTAAGTTCCGGCATAATAACGACTTCGAATAATAATCTTTGTTCATTAACAGTAGTTACAGTTGGTTACAGGCAGACATCTTCGAGCACTTAACATCATAACGAACTAAACAGGTGTCATTTCCCATCAGCTACTTGGCTACTTGATTTCCCATCAACGTCTGTAATCCGGGCATAAAAACCATAAACGTGGATAATCCTGAGCTAAAGCTATGAGCATAAAGACAAAAACAACAAGCGTATTAAGCTATTACGCCCATCACTTTGTTTCAATGTCAACTCTATTACACATTTCAAGGTAAAGCCTCGTTGTCCGTGAAATGGAATCATATAAAAACATGTAAACATGACATTATAAAATTCCTGTTACAAGCACTGCTGTGATTCATCAGTCACGCGCGATTTACGTACTACATACGTGCTTACTGATTTATTTACACTGACATATATGTATACGTACTACTTCAAAAAGTTAACGAGCACTTTTTGAAGGTCAAATATATGGCTGTTTCAAAAATATAAGCGACGCATTTAGTCTTTTGGAAAACTTTTATAGGTTAATTATGTAATTGATTCCTAGTTTTAAGTTAAAATGTTTTACGCATAATCGTAACCTAGCTAAAAAAAATATTAGAAGTAAAACGATATTGTACATATTTATGTAATTTACAAAATAATTATAACTGTTTAGTATTATTCACCTTCCCGTCATTATTGTAAAGTTAGGATACAATTTCATACAATATAAGAAAACATGACCAAATTACGAAGTTATATGACTCTATGTCATGTACTCTGACACTATTGACTCTATGTCTCTCGTATTATTATCATCGCAAACCATACATATATAAAAATAATTTGTTGGAGGGGTATAAGAATTACATCCTTATTTTGGACAAGGCAGAACTGGCCGACCTTCCTGGCCGTTTGACATGTTTTATTCATTTGCAATTTTAATCAAACTTGTTAGATGAGGTAGTATCCGAAAATCTTGTATATAATATAGTATGTTATAAAGTTGTTCGTTTAGGTATAATTGTATAATATGTTTTGTGGTATAACATATTTGTTGATGGTATGTGATCATTGTTATTTATTCAGAAGATTTCTACCATCTGTTACTTGTATGCATAAGGGTGATGTTTTTCGATTATGTGTATGTTTGTTTGTATGTATGTAAGTCCGTTTCTTTTGGCACGTGCTACAGCCCGAAGGGCTTGACGAAATGTGACATATAAGATATCATTAAAATTAAAAAATGGCCGCTTTAAAAAAAGTTGAAAAAGGAGTTCCTTTTTCTCCTTTTTTAAAGCGGCCATTTTTTAATATTATGACAATGTGGGTATCAAATGAACTGTAAAGTTACAAAAAATGTACATTACAAATGTATATACATTATAATGCTTAATATAGGTACATTGACGAAAACTTCTATACATCATAATAGGTACTTAATATACGTTAACACAAACTTCTAAAAAGCGTTCAAATAATAATTTATTACAGAAACAAGGTATCCGACTGCAATTTCAGTTACAGCAGTCGAGTTTTACTTTCATATTTCTCTTGTTATTAGTATATTTTTCCAGCAATAAAAGTCGTATGAGTAGGAAATCAGTTTTAATCTCAATACAAACACTATGAAGTAAACAAATGAGACTTTTGCTTCAAAACTTTGTTCATCAGCCATCAATAAGATTGCATAAAGATGTACAACATTCACACAACACAGACCAAGGCGTTCTTGCGTAACTACGAGAGTGTGTATTTCGCAACAACTGGTGTGACGACCATAGCTAAGAACGCCATAGTCAAGTCTATGAAGGAGAGAGACGCACTGTTGGTGTTGCACCTGTCTCCCTCGCACTCGCAGCAGCTGATCAGCTCCACGGTGTCCGTGTGGGTGGAATACGCTCTCCGTATGTCGAAGCAAGAACCTCTTTCAGACGCGCAACCTCGTATGTAACGCGGTTCTTTCATGTCTGAAATATGATATTTTTATTCAAAATAACTGTCCCCTTTGTAGTTTAGTGTGTTTCGTCAAAACATGCATGGTTTAAGTTTTTGCGCATACATTTAACGTTTAGGTTTTCATCTTAGGCTATTCTTTGCGACATACTTTGCTGTATTGTACGCATGTTGTATTAGTAATCGATATTAATTAAAATATCATGTTTCTCACTACTAATTATAGTTAGGGATCTTGCTGAATCGATTTTGATGGAAATACCCGCTTAAAGGAACTAATATGTGTTAAATTAGTGTAAAATTAAAAAAAAAAACACAGATGATACATACGTAGCGAACATTTATTATAAAACTGTTCGTAGCATGTAAAAATAAAATATGTAGGCATGTAGGGCTCTTCAAAAAAAGTGCGAAAAGGGCTCTTCTTCAAAGCCTGTGATGCATTAACGATCCTCTGGTGTTGTGTCTATAGGCGACGGTGACTACTTTTTATCAGGTAGCCTGTCTGCCTTGTCGTTAGGTTTAAGTATAAAAAAATGTAGCTTATTAGCATTAAGGCATACTGACAATTTGCATGCCGTCGATTATAAATTATAATTGGAATATATTGTTCTCAAAAAATTAAAGTGTTGTACAGGAGTATATTCGTAAGCCTATGCTTGTTGATGCATACTATTTTAATGACTTGTTTAATAATTTCTGGTAGTAATGAACGGCGTGCGATTTGCACATGTGAAAATTCGCTCTACATTGATATACCAAACGCCTGATCAAATGTATTAGCACACATTCGGTACGATCCAATATGTTAATAAGAATAAATGTGAAGTGGTTAATTTCGAGGAAAAGAAAAATAGTGTAACGTATTATAAAAAAATATGTATAACTCAGAGACCTAAATCAATATTATCGCGGAATCGACACATTTTAATATGTTACGGGTATTCATGATATGCGGTTTTTTGAATTTCTTTTTGCAGATATTTCGATCGTGGCCACGGCAAAACAAAGCATGTACATTAGTACCCATCATCTGATAGCGGCAACTGTGGGCCTATATAAAGAGAAGGGGGAGGGGGGAGGGGACTTGACCCCTCGAAACGTAGCATAGACGACAAATTGAAGATATATCAAACAGAAGGATTTTCAAACAGGATACTTCAAGTATTTTTTATGTCGCCTTTTTTATTCACAATCAGCACATATTTCCCCTGCACCTATAATCAAACCTGTTCACCCTCGTTATTGTTCTGGTTACGAGATTCGCTCTGCTGGCTTGAAGTAAGCTCTACTGCGCTCCTCCAATCCAAGTTGGTGGATTCAGTAATCAGTGATGAATTGTAGTGACAGTGTCTTATTGTGTAGTAAGAGTGTGTAATTGTGATGAACTGTAAGGAACTACACGAGCTTCGTCTATCAAAACGAATACTTACGTTTATATTGTTCTGCGTAGACTACACATTTGCTTTGTTTCAATGGATCCAGCGAATAAGGACACAATTTGGAAGTAGTATTTTTTAGGACTTCTGGACAATCGAGGCATACGAAGCATTCTATCAAGTTCAAGGAGTTTGGACTTGGTGGCTGTATCAGTGGTCGATGTATCAATCCCGTATTGATTGGGAGAATGTACCCTGAACGTTCATCATCTTCAGTTGGGTATTCTTGAGGCTTCTCAGATTCTTTCGGCTTCTCTTCTGTAGCAGCCACTGGTGGTTGTTCTACGATTAAAAATATTTAAATTGATTTTTTACACATTAATTTTCCAGAAATAAGAAAAACATAAACATCCTCTTTGTCGGACGATAAATATTTATACATACAACTTGGTATAATTTCCATCCCTATCTAGTCTCGTCTATCTAGTCGTATTTTTTGAACTATAAATACAACAGAAGTATTTAAGAAGTCGTTATATCTTGACATTTTTGTGTCTCAGAACTAGTAAATGAATATTAAAAAATAAATGCTGGGCATGAGCATCTATAACTAACATCGGATATAATTAAACTCTTACTTAAGTTGGGACACACGTGCTACTCCATAGGACTGAGTTGGAACACCACAAATAAATATGTTGTGTTGTGTTTTGGTTTGAATGGTGTGGCTTTTAACTAAAACACATCAAAACTTAACACTGCTGCTAATATAATATAATATGTGCAGCGATGGTAGTTTCGCAATCGAAACATAAATGGTTAGAACCATTCGTCGTTAAATCCTGTAATCCTCTTAACATACATGAGGCGGCTATACATTAATGACCATTTAACATTAGGCAGAGTCACACTTTTTGCTGGTTTTTATACACAAAAAATTAAACAATCTTTACCCGACTCTGCAAGGCTGTAAAGGCCGACGACTAAAGTCGACATTGTGACCAATACAAATGCGATCTTCATCTTGCTTCCGATCTCGTGACTGTCGGCTAAGACCGTTTGGTTCTGATCCGAATATTATATAGACAGCTATCGTGGACTAATCAATAGATTGAGCGTGCTCGATTGAGCCTGAAGGCACGCATTCAGCGAAGCGAATCCCAACTTTGTGACGCGTAAACATTTGTTCGGGCGACGTTAGCGAAAATTTTAATTAGGAAAAACCTTGTACAGTTTTGTCGAAGGCTACGTAATAGAATTGATTTTAGATGATGAATAAATTATGGAAAAGTGTACAACCTTTTTGTTACCTTGGACAGTTTTTGTTGAAATGGTAAACATGATTTTTATACATTGTAAGTCTGTATATTCCATAGGTATAATAAAATTAAAGTTTCACGTGGCTGTACATCGTATATTTAGAAAAAAGACACAGGAGAAAAACAAGTAATGATAGATTTTTTTTTTTTAGAAGTTGCTCAGTCAGTTTTTTAAACATAGGTGAAACCGCTAAGCACAGCGAGTGTAAATAAAACTCACTAATACAAAATTCCGAATTTCCACAGTAAGCAAAACTAAGGCAAGTGGTTCTGATATATATATAGCGTCGAAATATTATATAGATAAAAACTAGTCAAGTAAAATTTTAAACTTGAATGAATTATAATATAAATAAATTAAATACTTTATAGTCTGCTTTAGAGTCTGCCAGGTGGTTGAACCAATGTTGCCAGGTGGTAGAACCAATGTAGTTCGACCGGGGAAGTACCATCGCCACACGTATTTCTAGCGTGAAGCAGTTCTTGCGCTTCGGTAGAAGGGTGTGGTTGCCGGCTCACTTTTATGTGAGGCGACCATGTCAGTCCTCGGGAGTACTATAGAACGCCTGTTCTATATGAAGTTGCTTACAAATGTCCATGGGCGGCAATAACCACTTATCATCAGGTAGGCTGCTTGC
>DWNE01007412.1:0-12275 GCA_018249875.1 Cecropterus toxeus | reverse complement strand
GTTGCTTACAAATGTCCACGGGCGGCAGTAACCACTTACCATCAGGTGGGCTGCTTGCTTGTTTGCTACTTCATATTTACAAAAAAAAAACTTATAGAAGTAGATATTATACATATTACATATAAATAGTATAAAAAACATAAAAAGTAAATACTAAAAGAACAAAACAAACTAAAAGGCCATATAAAGGCACATATTTATTGAACTACAAATTACTTAACGGGTTCGGGAACAGCGTAAAGTGGCAAAACGATTCCCGATTCCCGGTCACAATATTCCCGAAATTGGCAAAACGTACTGATGCGAAAGTTTACCAGTTAAACGTTACATGGACTTCATAGTGTTTCAATTTTCTACACAGCTTTATTGATTAGATTTGTTTTTGAACTTCGTGAAACCGATATAACTGGTATATAGTGATGTGAAAAAATAATCGATTATATAATAAATCGATTATTATTTTTAGAACAATCGATTTGTTGACCTTAATAATTGATTTTAAATTTATTGATTTTTATTTTTTGCCGTATCTTTGAATTAGTAAAAATATTATTTATTTCGTAGTTTCACGTACTTTAGATTTTTCAATAGCAGCTCTAAAATATAATTACTAGCAACGCCATCTAGTGCCTGTTATTTGTGTTTTTTTGCAAAAAAAAAATATCAACTAAATGAACAATAGTTATTTTGGTACTTTATATTAAAAAAAAAATATTATATTTTTGTAAAACCTCGATTTTTGGAAAATCCATTGTTTAATTAAAATATAAAATCGATTAATATAAAAGTCGATTTTTCCCAGCCAAGTCACATCTCTACTGGTACAGCAGTGGCAGGTTAGTGATTAGATATTTACACGCTTGTAGTATGGGGTTCGAATCCCAGACACCTCTAGAGTTGCCAACCCGACTATAATAGTTTTGTACTATATTTCGGGTATGAGTACTATATACTATTGAACAAATAACGTAAAAATACTATATTTTCGACTCTAACAAATAAATGATTTTAGACCGTGAAAAGAAGTTCAAAAAATCGCATATCGTACCCGTAACATACTTAAATAAAATTTTACAAATAAATTCATCATTTCCAAATCCAATATTTACCAACGCGTCTTTACATTAATTTTAAAACAGGAGTCTCTCACTTTAGCAAATATAAGAAGTATAGATTTATTAAAATAATTATTTTTTTTTGTCTCCATGTTATATTTTGTCCATAAAATACTATATGTTTAATATGTGTACCTTATTTTTATAGTTTATTTTGAAAAATACTATATTGTTTAACAAAATGTTGGTAACCCTAGACATATCTGACCTTGCGAAGTTATATATGTCTTAAAATTTATTTAACACTTGGTTTAGCGGTTAAGAAAAACTAAGTCATTGTTGCATAGATTAATAAAATAGTCCGAAATGGTATAGGTCGTTGAAATGTCCAGAATTCGGGCACATCATCACATCCTGGCCGCCCGTGGACACCTGTAAGCAAGTTCATATAGAAAAGAGGTTCTATCTAAAGTCAATCACAGATGCGTAGCTTCTAATAAGAACTAAGTTCAAAATCGGCCTGTAACCCAAAATTAACTGTATTTTTATGAGCGTATTCGCGCGAAAACAAAACCAAACTGTTATCAAAATCAGGTTCATTAAGGCAAACTCTTGCTTCAAGTCTAAGGAATAAGGAGGTTGCATTATTGCAACAGTATAATATCCTCATTTCCATGCAATTCGTTTCGCCGTATAACAAAATAATATTTTGCACTTAGTGTGGCGGGAATGGTACACCGATCGAACGGTTCTTGTGGCCATTTTGAGGTCACGTCCGATGAATAATGCGCTGGAGCCATTAGCGGTCATTATATGCAAATAATATTACACATTAGCCGCTCGTAGGCACTGTTGTACTCGTTTACTACACACGAACTAAGGTTTTTCTTATTAGAGGAAAAACGCTCGCGGCCACGTCAGCGTACACGCCTGTGCTTTATTCGGAATCAAAAATGTTTTAGCCGCTTCCAATATTCAATGGGTGTGATATCTTGACTTCAATAAAAAAAAGACGCTTCCTACACTCATAGCCCCACACTAGGATTTTTTTCTGTGTCGTGGGGTTCCATGGACACACAAAGACGAATACACAAACACCCAGACCCAGAACAGAAATCTAAACTCATCATTCAGATGCCTGTCTGGCCGGGAATCGAACCCGGGAGCCACTGCGCGTTAGATCGGAATGGTAACCGCTCGGCCACGCGGGTCGTCAATATGGACGTGTATGTTTTTGTCAGTGCAAATTAACTTTTATTGTCTACTAGCTGTGCCACGCAGTTTCACCCGCGTTTATTAGAGAACAATCTACTAAAAACAAACATAGCGTGATTTTATATAGCCTAAAGCCTTCCTCGATAAATTTACCATTCAACACGAAAATATTTTTTCAATTGGAACCAGTAGTTCCTGAAATTAGCCCGTTCAACCAAACAAACTCTACTGCTTTGTAATATTAGTATAGATTTCTAGGCAAATTATGAACGTTACTTACATGAATATTTATGAAAAGTTAACCTAACATTTGTGTCGTAGAGAATTACATGGACTTTACTGTGTACTATAACTTGTAAAATCTGTATTTAATAGGAACAGCCCGAATAAGGATTAAAGATTAACATCCCATTCCGCGCAATGTAATATATCAAAGGTTCGAACAATAATAACAACTACAAGACACATGTTCATAGTATTATGAAAATATGCTAATACTGGTCAAAGAGTGACATAGTTTATGCTTATATATAGATTGTTAGCTGCTAAAACTGATTAAAATATTGAAATCAAACAGTATCGTTTCGAAATTTCGTAAATATATGTCCCAAACCCAATAAATATTTCTATATGAACGATGCTACTTATTATGTTATTTAAATAAAACCATAATTGTTTAATTTCATGACATTTTATTTCAAGATATCGTCGCCATGTGACATGAGTAATGAGTACGTAGATTAAATACATTTTTATTTTTATCCGCGTCGTAAGTCTTTTCATGAAAAAAAAGGTGATTTCGCGGATATGTTTTGCTAAAAATACGCGGCAAATTATCCTTCCCTTTTGAAATGGAACATAAAACAGCTTATACTCGTATGCCAGACATGAGACTAACAATATCGAGACCACATTGTTCAAGTGCCTAAATATAAAAAAAAATCCCGGCCAAGTGGGAATCAGTTTCGCACACTAAGGGTTCAGTGACATTATCTATAAAAGCGGCAAAAAATCACGTTTCTCTTATATTACTGGACTACTTGAATATTTATTTGATTTTGATTTAATCATTTACCTATTTCGAAAGTGAATATTTAGATATACTAAATATTCTGGGACTATTTAAACGTCCCATGAATGGAAGCCCTCCTTAAATAGTTATTTTATTATGTTTTAGTGTTTAATATCGGTTTTAGCGGCAACAGAAATACAGCCCTTTTAAAAATTTTAACTGCTATCACGGTTCATTAGATACAGCCTGGTGATAGCCAACCGTACAGACGGACAGCGAAGTCTTAATAATAGGGCCCTATTTTGCCCTTTGGGTACGGAACCCTAAAAATACAATTAATTATCTACTCAACTCACTCGCCATCAGTTAACCCATTCACTCATGGCACTTGTTAGTTCAGTTATTCATCAAATCAGTCCGCCTAATGAAGCATGACAATCAAGCGTTGAAAAAGTTGAAATCTCAGTCGATTGGATAAAATTAATCAATGGGAGGCAAGGCCGGTAGAATGGATATTTTATGTTCCCGTGGGCGAAGTGGGCTCCAATTTGTCCGCAGTTTTTTAATTAGTATGGATGTGAGAGGAAACGAATTGGTTTTATGCTTGCTTCCCGCGCATGCCAGTTATTTCACACGTGCAAAGTTTTTGTGGTTTTATTGTCCTATTTCGCATGACCACAGTTGGAAGTGATTAAGCTATAATTGAGGTCTATGACTTTATGGAGCAATGTAAATTCGTAGGCAAAATAACAATGACTGTTCTGTTATTGTGCTATTTTGAAGTTCCTGGAGTTTTCATTTTATTTATCTGTTGCTTTTTGTTCACTTGTTCTCGTCAATTCTCTTGCTCTTTTCGTTACGTGATTGACAAAATCAAACTTATTTTTATTTATTTGTGCTGTTTCAAAGTGTTAAAAAAGGCATTGTTTACAATTACGAGTACGATTGGAAAGAAACATATCTTTATAATTATTTGTACATATATTCCTGTGGGTTCTTAAGCAGAAAACGACAAAAAAGGATCCCGGATTTACTTATAAGTTTCTTAGTTAGAAATCGAATCATTTTATATACGACCCGAAGTTGTGTGTTTCAAGCTAGCGTGTCGCTAGACTTAGTTGCATGCGATTGTATCTATTGAGCTACTTAAAATGCACATTAATTAATTAAAACCATTAATAAGCATTCGCTTTAAATCTTCTAACTGTTTAACGGTCTGGTAACTGTTAGATTAGTCCAGGTGATAAAACTTTGACATTCAATTGAAATTCAGTTCACTGAAAGATTATAAATGAAACATTAGTCACGATTTGACTTTAATTAATGCAGTATAGGACGTTCTTGACTAGGTAGACTGATGGATTGAGGGACACAGAGGGCCATTTGATTCAAAAGAAACTCGTCTACACACTCCGTCCACTCGAGCACAGGAGTTGCAAATCGGTAATGGAGTCTTTTTGGCAATGGTAACATCAATAGAATATTAGCCCTCCTGTGGGTTATTGCAGATCATTACAAACTGGAATTTGCCTGATTCTAGTAAATATTAGCGACCGACCCAAGTTTTGGTTTCGGTTTCACTCAAGTTTGGGCCAAAAAGAAGCTACAGTGTAAGTTACATCTAGAAGCCGGCTAACCTTTTCACCTTAGCCGTAACATGTTTGTGGATCTTCGAGTTGTCTTCGACTATACTCTGGCATTTCCCGGCGATTTTTATTTCATGTAACCCTATTTAACATAATTTAGGAGAGTTAAGATTTCCCTTTAGGTTTCAGATAAAACTAGGGTAGAAGTTGAACAAAAACAGAAGCATTTCTATTTTGGGATGGGAAGAATTTTTCAGTCGATTACTAGCTTTTATTATAAGATCAGGACAGACATTGTATTGAATTGCTACTATAGCAAAAACCACCATTACCACGTGAAGTTAAAGGGGACGGCAATATCTGCCAGGTAGTAGAACCAATGTAGTTCGACCGGGGAAGTACCACCACTACATATATTCCGTGAAGCAGTTTTTGCGTTTCGGTGGAAGGGTGTGGTTGCTGGCTCACTTTTATATGAGGCGACCATCTCAGTCCTCGGGAGTAGCATCTGTGATAGACTTCATATAGAACCCCTGTTCTATATGAAGTAGCTTACATATGTCCATGGGCGGCAGTAACCACTTACCATCAGGTGGGCTGCTTACTCGTTTACTGCTTCATATGTATTAAAAAAAAAACACGATGTTTCACATCTGCTAGGCGTCCCGTGACGGCATTTTTTGCATTATTCCTTTACTGGCATTTTGATTTAAACGTTTTATTTATTACTCTCTAGGTTCTTCATATTCAAGTTTGGTTTCAAGTTTCGAGCCTACAGCGACTTTTTACCATTACAAAAAATATGTTAGCTGATAGAGAAGGCAAATGCGTATGAAGTTCGCCTTTTGTTGTCCCTACGTTCAAAATAAATACTAATAACTTATATTAATACCTATTTGTTGCTAACAACGTTAATAATAAAAATGCTAGCATTCAAAGTTTTCTTCGTAAGTTGGAGAGTCCAAAAGTTCTGGAGCGGAACGAGAACTTATCGTTGTCCTTTGCATTTGTGTTATCTGTGCTATCAACGTTATTTCGCAATGTCTTTGCCGGTACCACCTGAAAAAATCTTGTCTTAAAATATAAGTTATAGGGAGACTAGATTCCTAAAAGATATATAACATTTTTTGATTTACTGAAAAATCTATCTTGGGATTTCACACATTTTTATTACAAAAAAGAATGATAGTAATTGAGCAATACCACAGTTGGATATTCTCATATCTGCATTTCCAAATATGATTTTAGTTCTACGTGATTTTGACTAAGGATTCTGACTGAATATTTTACAACACACTTACTCCAAACTAATTGAAATGTCTTATGCACACATCATCATATAGTTCAAATGAAAACAAACCATCACACATTAGTATTATAAATCAGAGATAGGTGTGGTCATGCTGCTTTAAGAAATGAAGAACTATGGGGGCACTTACAATTAAGAAGAACCGCCAAGAAACTAAGCGGGTTTGTCTTTTTATTTGTATAATATATTTCTTTTTTTTAAGTTTATTTATTACAAAGCAATAAAAACTAGCTCCATTATCTCGCCTTACGTCATTAAACATGAGGCTTGATTGGTCAAAATCATACTGCAAATGATTCTACAATTTCTAAGCTACAAAACACTGTAACCTCGGGTGGAAGGCACTATTCTTCCTCTACGTAAAGTGGTCATCGTCATCATATAGTTCTTATACATCTTTGAATGTCTGATGCCTAACGATATATAGATACAGACATCCTGGTATTTTCATTTGATGGACCGCCCACAGCAAATTTGGTCGGTCCATGGTGGGTGATGAATCTATAACGCCAAGGTTACCTGAGTAACATCGCCAATGACAGGTCGTCTCCTCCACTTGTACCACCAATACTCCACGCCCAGCGTGATGCAGGCCAGCCCGATGCCCATGAAGATCACGATGAACACACCACCGATATTTTGTATAGAGATCCCATCGGATTGGTCGTCTTGTTTCTCACATTTCTTTGCTTTCGGGTTATTGTTCCACCAATTCTCTTTCAATTTCTCTAGCTTTCTCTTGTTCAGGAGTTGGAGGATACTGTCCAGGAAAATAAAAATGAGAATAAGTTATTCTGGATGTATTCGATCTTTTGTAATGGTACAGAAAAAAGTTTATTCGAAATAAAAAGTTGTAGCAAAGTAAGTATTAAAACTATGAATAAAATACATTGTTCGGAGTTTACAAATATTTTGCACATTTGGCCTCGTTCGGTCGTCGAACTCTATGTGCGAGTTTCGGTAATATTCTAGTAATCGGCAACAAATTAATAATTTCCTTGAAACTCAACAATGTAATAAAAACTTAGAAGTCAATATTAACCCATTTTTAATTGTCGTATGGAAATTAAACTTGGTACGTATAAATCCTTTAGGTGACAATAAATTACGAACTGATTTGAACAGCCAGATAGTAATTGGATAGTGGAATTCTTCATTGGCTATAAACCCTTCGAGTTTGGGCTCATAATATTTATAGTTCAATAAATTGAGAGAGATTAAATTTTTGTCACAAATCCTTTATTTTATATAAATTTATGAGAGAGTGTGTATGTAAATGTATGTAAGTTTGTAGATAACATAAGTAGGTAACATCATGTTCAAATAATTTACTGCACACCATCATCCATCGTTAAATTTTAAGTTTACTGGAATTTCAATTCTATTCCTTGTAACTCAAATATATAATAAATGTTTTAATGGAATGGTACGATTATCCATCAATATGTTTAAATAATCGTTTTAATTAAAAAATATACAAGTATAAAAGAAAAAATAACAGTAAAAACTGTCGTGTTCAAAAACCACAGTACTATTCCCTATAACAACGCTCATTTTCAAAAATATTTTTAATGTACAAAGATAAGCCATTTATATATAATAAATGTAAGAATATCTTATATTTTTAAACAAACAAGAACAACTAATTTGTTTGGAGAACAGTGGAATAAAACGATTTATTCTGGGCATTGACGGACAATGTCATCGCGGTCACCGCCACCTACCTGCGATACATAAACTAAACATAAAACACATAACTTGTGCCAATAAATAATATAATTAGAAATGACGGCTGTGTATGTTTCTCGCTCGCGTATTCAAGGTTTAAATGAGCGAGAGTTACATGTAAATGGCATCGTGTTGAATTTTGTTGTTTATTGAAACTAGTTATATTGTAGCTTACTATTTTTCACACGTATTGTACGATTTTAACCCGTATTTCAACACGATAAGACATAACTCTCAAAATCCTAAATTACAATAAGCCTATGTTCAGTTTATCTACATAACGTACTCATTGGTAACGTTACTGCTCTATCATACCGTTTACTTATATCGTTAGTTTAATTTAGTTTTGAGCGTGAAGTGTTAATTTAACACGCTCTTTATACATTGTTCAAACTCCATCTATTGTCGCACAACTGAACTATTTCATACAGACTTATTTACTGATTGGAAACTAGATGGCGCTATTATTCTTAATAACAACTTAGTGAGTAACAGTGATTCAAAGATGAATTTAGGTACTTTCGAAGTGGGAAAATGACGTAATCAAAATAATGGCGTAAAAGTAAAACCGGCAAACAGCCAACGGCTAAAGGGCTCTAAAAAGAGCCGACATACGTGACGTACGGTATCCATACCGATTTTTAATGTAGAATGTTCTGGGTTCAAACCTACTTGAATGTCAGGTTAATGTCAAAATCTATACGATTAATTACGAATCAAGTTCCATAAGATTAGGATAGATAAGCAAGGTGCATCTTAGAATGTTATAATGGGGTAATACGATCCATGCGAAAAATGTTTTGAAGAACCCTTAAACTTTTTTACAATTGTATTAAAACGAATAGTGCCTTGAAAAGAATTTGTAATTTATCAATATGAATTGTCGCGCGAAAACGCTAGCCGACATATTGTTTGACTCGAAATGTCATTGAGTTAGAAAAACATTTTTGTGTCGCAACAATAGACATCACATCAACATCAAAACGGCAAATAACCTTTTAAATCTATGAAAGATACGAGAAAAAAAGTGAACTTTAAATTAATAATGAATTCTTATAAAAAGTAATTTCATGTTCGCTTAAATCCCCTATCAATTAATACTACTATTAATTACGCAACAGAAATTATATCATACCGCTAAATGGTAATTTGTTATGGAAGAACCGTTACACAGTAGGTACAGGGGTATTTAGACGGTAACACCTTTTTTGGGAGAAAGCTCAAAATAATATCGTTATTCTGTTCACTAAGGTTAGAATTTTCAATTCCTCTTTATCTTTTTTTTTTGAGCCCTGTAAATACTTACGCGTTATTGAACTGGTCCTTCAAGGGCGACCCCTGCTGGACGGCGATGGCATACGGCTTCCTCGAAAACTCGTCGCCAACCATTTGTAGATCGCAGCTGGTTAGTACGTGGTATCTTTAAATGTGACAAGATATTAATCTACATTAGATTAATTATTTAATACTTTAATTTTATCTATTCCATTCAATTTATTTAGTGATAACAGACGCCTATAATTTAAAAAAATATATTAATTATTATAATTATAATTAAAGTATAATTATACACGTTTTTACATAATTAATGTTTACAATACTGACGCCAAATAGTCATTTTTACCAAACACCTGTAGTAAACATTAACATAACGGTCAGACGTTGTTAACTTGTTACCCTTAAAGACTAAGTTGAATGCGTGGTGTAAAACCCATATCAAATACCACACACTTTACCCCAAGTCACAGTAGCCCTCAACACTGCTGTTTTTAGGCAGACAAACTTTAGAGGTCGAAATCCTCGTCAGTCACATCACAAGTGCGTAAATCCGACTTGGTGTGGTGTTGTATGGGTCATGGGAGACATAAGTACATATCCGAGGCGTTGTAACTTAATCCTGATAGTCTTGTGGCCCGGAGGTAGAAATTCATCTGTAGTAAATGTGAGGTAAGTCTAATCTTATCAGGAGTTAATTGAAGTCCGTAGGTTTCAGTAGCCACTTACTATCAGTTGGACTACGTACATACTTAATACTTCAAAATAATAAAAAAATCCACACATACCTCACATCAGTAGCATCGCCCAGCCACGCGAAACCTTCGCTCGAGGTCTTAGAATCTCGGACCCGCTGAATGGCCTCCTCTATAGAGTTGGGTAGGCCTGCCTCCTTCATCGCCTGCCACATCTTGCTGTACTTATCACTCACTGGATAGTCCCAAACAGCTAGTTTAGCTCGCTCTACGTCGCTAAGGCTATCGTTCAGGCTCATTTCCTTCCATATCCTAGAATTTCATATTTATCTACAGCGTATCGTACGATTATAATTTCGTACGATACGCTGTAGATACATGATTAATGTACCGCAAGGAGAAAGGATTTATTACATTATTTAGACTTGAAAATACCCTTTGTGTAAGAACTAATTCAGAATCGAATTTACACATATTTATGTCGGGACTAAATAAGTAATCTGTAAAATTTTCCTCCAATAAATGTCTTACATAGCAAGATTATAATAACAAAATCTAATTTTGGATAGGTATCAATTTTTTCATAAGAATGGAGTCCATCTGATGGTAAGTGGACACTAGCGCTCACGCTGACCGCAACTGCAGCGGTGTACATTGTGCAGAATTTTCCTAACTAAATACAACCTGCATTGTGTTTATCACGAAGATGGTAGGATATCCAAAAATAAAGCGGAACGACACTAACGCCTTATCTACGATAAGAAGTTCATGACTGATAAAACAGATAAAGGATTACTTGGGAATGTTCTTTTGATATTGTTCTTTTTGTGTATAGAAATTAAGAATGTAGATCGTGTTTAAAAAACTCGTCCGAGAGCATTACCTAAACGCCGATATTGCTTCTCCATCGTCGATAATTATTTTTTATATAGTTCTGTTTATAGTTTATTATAACATATTTATGAATTTTATATTATTTATGTAAGCATTTATAACTTAGGATATTATATGTTGTGAATTATTACGGTTTCTATTAAATAACCACCTGCCGCAAATGTTCTAGCTAGATGGGTTTACTGGTAGAGAATACCATCAGGCAATATGTATCTTTTATTTTTATACAGGTGCAATAAATAAATAAATATGAAGTACAATATTCCTTCTACAAAATTTCAGTGATAGAAGCAGTCAACCCCCTGCCCTAATTTTTTTAAAGAAAGCCTTTTTTCTTAGTTTCGAAAATCCTAAAAAGAGTAATACAAGTAAAGAGTTGAGAATACACGCACATTGTACGCTTTAAGCCATTACTTACAATCACATGACTTCCAAAAACCATTTTCATACATACTCGTAAATTATACTTACGTCAACGACGATGACTTCATTGTACTTACTCATAAAACTTGACTTCTATGTGTGCCATACGTTCGAAGTATGTCATCGCGGAGGACCCATTTAAGGGTGCGTACTGTATTTTGTATTGCTTGGACAAATCATCCAGTGATTCTATCGGCGTATCCAGACGGGAGACTGTCAGAAAGGCAGCAAGATTTGCCGTGTACGACGCTATGATGATGAAACTGTGAATTTATTTATATTTAGGTTACAGATCTATTTCTTTTTTCAATTCTTTAAAGTGGAAACAAAAGTTAGTTTAAATTCGTCGACTCTAAGTTCAATGTCCAGGTTCGGAAATTTGTCAGGCACTTCACTGTCAGTCGACTATAGTTTGATCGGTGCGGAACTACCGTCACTCCACTACAAGCATCAGTTCTTGAGGATTGTGATTACCGGCTCACTTACAATGAGGCGACCATAATATTCTTCACGAGTAGCAACGCATCTAGCATTTACTTCAGATAAACTCCTGTTCTATATGAAATTTTTCACACGCAGTAGTGACCAGGTAGTAACCACTTACCATCAGATGAACTGCGTGCTCGTTTGCTACTTCAAACTTGTATAGAAATCTGACACGAACAGCAAAGAACCTAGATTAGTATAGGAAGAAAAAAGCGTGTAATAAATACGGGTTAATTGCCAGCCTATTTCCAATGTTATCAGTTCGCTGATTTAACACCTTCGAAGGGAATAATGAATTAATATTTCTTCCAAAACAATTGCAAGTTCTACCTGCACTCAACATTGCAAAATGTTGTCTAGTTTTACACTTTAATCACCTGGGTAATCATTAACGACTCGTACTCAGGTAAGTAGAGTACAGTATACGCACTGCAACGGAAGTCTGATTTGAGTCCAAGTCCAAAAACTATTTAACATCGGATTGAATGCCTTTTTACCGACTTCCAAAAAGGAGGAGGTTCTCAATTCGTCTGTATTTTTTTTTTTTTTTATGTTTGATACATCGAAAGTGGTAGTAAAAGTGGACCGATTTTGATA
>DWNE01007411.1:0-12277 GCA_018249875.1 Cecropterus toxeus | reverse complement strand
ATCGAAAAACGTTCAATTATATGTATGTCACATTACATTTCTTTTAAACGCGGGTGAAACCGCGGGTTCAGCTAGTAGCCAATAAAATGTCATTAAATAAGAAAATTGACACGACCTACTGACTCAGGCCGTTAATTTCGTGTAAAAGCCTACAAAATTCATTCGAAAATTTGGCAATGCGTAGTGAGGCCGTTCGATAGAGCCGTCGGGGTCATAAACTTGGCAGAGGACGCATCTTAAGCTTATTGCAATAACTAGTTAGGTTTACTAGGTTTTATCTCTTCGATGAAACGTGGGGATTAACTAAGTGGATACGCCATGTAAGACAGTTATGTAAACGAATGAATGTCATAGAATCATCGAAGAATTATAAAGGAGAATTACTTCTACTCATAGACTAGAGCCTCTTCCCGGTTTCGTTTTAATAAAAAGAAGTACATAAAATAAGTTTACCGCTTAAACTATCTTAGATCCACAAGATAAATGTGCTTACTAGGGGGAATTCTCTTTAAAACTAACATAGAAACCCCCACGTATGGACATCATATAATTTATGAAGAGTCTTATGTGTTTTCAGCACATCTCAATTATTACGATCGAGCGTTTCAGGTCCAATGAATCATATGACAAAATTTAAAATTGTATCACAAACTTACTTTATATTTTGAATACTGAATACTGAATACTGAATACCGAATACTGAACACCCTCCACTAATAAGTTCCATGTTTTATCTGTCATCCTCTGTACGTATCATAAAACAGCTGAAAAATTCTACCCTTATGCAAGGACAAAACAGTAAAATACTCGTTACTTTTAGAAAGTGTATGAAATAAGGTATCAACCTTTTTACGGGCACTCGTGTAAGTAAGTATACGAGAAAGTTAGTGCATGAAATAAATATAGAATTAAATAAGAGCAGTGATAGCCTAAAGGTCGAAACTTAGCCTTTCAATCGAGGGTAGGAGGTTAGAATACCAGGCTACACACAACTAGATTTTGTTGAATAGATGCTGTCTAAAAATATATATATATATATATATACATGTTAAAATGATTTTATCACTGCTTTACGGAAAGAAAAACAATGTGAGGAACTACACACCTGAGCTTTCTTAAAAAAGAGTCCTTGTAGATGTACACTATCTACGAATTTGCATTTTTCCCAGCAGTAAAAAATATGAGTGGAATACAAAATATAGAACTATGGAATAACAAAACAAATCAAAGAAAGATTCACGGAAGCTTTGCTTCCCGGATTCTGTTGTTTAACAGGAAATAATAAAACGGAAGTTCTTTCCTTTCGCTCATTTCAGATACGTGAGTACGCGCTATGAACGCTAATGGACGAATGCCAAGGATCCAGATGCAAGGAATGGAAATATCCAATGTTACTTCAGTTCAAATTCACCGTCACGTTTGTCAAGCGATATTGTTTTTGATGTGATACTTCTTCAGAATCTGTTTAATTTGAAACTCGATGAAACGAAAATAGGTCACGATAAAGAAACAAACACATGCAAAAATATTTAGAATTAAGTTGGCCAGAGAATGAGGTAGAATACGTTATTCAGATTAAAGAGCAGTGATAGCCTAATGGTTGAAACTCGGCCTCTCAATCGAGGATCCGGGGTTCGAATTCCACGCACCACTGATTTTTCTAAAATTATGTGCGTATTAGAATTTAATTATCACTGCTTTACGGTGAAGGAAAAACATCGTGAGGAAACCTGCACACCTGAGAGTTCTCTAAAAAAAAGTTCTCAAAGGAGTGTGAAGACTACCAATTCGCACTTAACCAGCGTGGTGGGCTATGGTCGAAATCTCTCTAATTCTGAGATACCTATCCTCTAGACCTCTAGCAGTGGAATCATATAGGATTGACGATGACGATGATCTGTAAATATATTTAATAACCTCAAAGAAGCATTATTAAATATTTTTTACATTAATAATTTCTCTTTCCATTTCCCATCTGATCATAAAGTCTGAATTTCACAATCAACAAGTTTTAATCCGCGTCATTATGCAGTCAAGATTCATCTAACTTTGTCCTTTTAAAAACTTATCTAGTTTGCTACTTCCCGCTACTCACCTAGCTGGGAAGTCATTTACGTTCAGAATTTTGATATATTTGGTCAATGACACTGCGGGTTTAATACAATTTACAATAGATAACGAAGTTTTTAACCCACTGCTTAATCGGCATTTGGAAATATGATGTAGGAACATAATTATTAGTTTTAATATCGTAAAACTGAAGAGTTTGTTTGGTTGAATGCGCTAATCACAGGAAGTACTGTTTCGATTTTTTTTTTGTTGAAGAAACATAACTATCTGACGGAACTCTTACCACATTTACTGTGTAAAACTCATGCTTACTTCGGATTCGGACCCAGGCCTTGAGCGTGGGAATCCAAAATGAAGTCAGTATATAAACATCACGCGCATCATATTACATGGTATAATAAGATAGTGGATTGCATAAAACCATAGGTACACTATTTGGAATTTAATATGAAAAAACTTTTTATTATTTATGTATTTTGAATGTTTGGAATGTTTAAAATTATTTTTAATCGTTATATATAATTCTCGTCAGTGCACACCACAATAACCACACGATTTGAAATTAACTGGATGTATTTACGTATTTTACATAACTGAATATAACATTATTTACTTATTACTGAATCTAAATGGTTACAGAGACCACAATTGCAATCGACAGCATTCGATTGTATCATAACCCGTAACTGCGTCAGCTTCGTCCCCAAATGAGGACAATAATTCACTAGGGGCGCATATTTAAGGGTGTAATTAACACAGGCTGGCCTCTATCAATAACAGATTAGCATGTAAAAGCTAATGGCTAATGGGTGTGTGCCAGTAATAGGGTAATAAATTGTGGTCAGCTAGTCTTAGTAAGCAATGAGTAGCATTTTAAGGGTTCTGGGAACAACTGACGTATAGATAGGTTTATATGTCGCCAAAGATTAATATTTTTTGGATGTTCCTTAACGCAGCTCACGGGGTGTGTGAATTATTAGAAATCGTCACGTAACGAAACGTGCTGTGCGAGTCCTTGAATCGAAAATAGCATGGAAGCCGGACTAAAGTAAAAACTGATTATTCTGTAACTTACTCATTTATGTCAATTAGCATGACATAAAGTGTGAGTGAAACAAAACATTTGTTTGTTTTTTTTGTTATTGATCGTGTAAATAATGATCGAGTCGGATTAAAGTAACAAACGAGCATGCTGTCCACCTGATGGTAAGTGGTACCTTCCCAAATTTCTATCGTTCCACCACCTGGTAAATATGTTGGTAGTTTTTCATCGGGTTCAATGATTGCGGCCACTTTAAAAGGATTAATATAATGTTTCTAAATTTGAGCAAAGCAAAATGTATCTAGAATGTATGGGATTCAGTGATTATATAGCTTTATAAATTGTAAAAGTCTACGCAGGATTGTGTTAAAAAACTAACTCCATCACGGTAGAATTTTAACTAAAAAGGCGCTTAAATAGTAATTTGTGACATCTTGGTTGAAACTTGATCAAATATTAAAGTTAATGGTCAAAAGAGAGATCCCAGCTGCCCAAAACTAAGTACCGACTTGTCTAAGTAGCTATCAGATTATGCAACGAACGCGAACTAACTTGTGACTTTCCGAGAACTTACTAGAAGGTTCTCTTCGGAACTGACGAAGCCAAACGCAGTAAGTTCCGAGAGAGCAGTCCGTTGTTGGAACTTAGAATTTTCCGAGATATCGATTGTAGTTCTCGATTCCGAGACATCGAGACGGGTTCGATTTTTGTTTTGTATGAAGAATGTTAGAAATGTTAGAATTTGCTTCAACTTAATGTTATCAAGAAAGTATGATATTAGATTAATAAGATATACTTTTTTAGTCTTAGTCTCTAGTGCTTATTAGTAGTTAAAACGTTTGCAATTGAACGTTATGGATTATAAATTAGGGTGTATAAGTTTTTTTATACATGGGAATATTACTCGAACAACTGACTTAAACATAAGCCAGATATTATTTGTTAATCGGATAGATTTTTCAAAATACTAAATTCTTAGGTTCATTTTTATTATACCAGAATTTCTTTATTTAGGTTTTGGTTGACTGATATGAATTTGATAATTGTTTCGTAAGTGATTAATGGTCGGGTTTTTGATTAACACTATGAACTACGATTGCTATTTAACATAGTGGTAATATAATAAACATGCCAGGCGTAAAAGCTACGGCAATATAGCAGAATATCGTTACTGGAGAGTTCACGGAATTCGAGCTCGACATTACGCCGACATACATTTGCATAACCTAATTTTTTCGTAACGTGTGTCATATTTTATTAATGACAACGTGTCACAATATTCTTTAAAACCATTTATCAAGCTAAAAGCCATCGTAACACATGGCAAGCAATTTTGGCAGGACTCGGAGTCCTAAACAAACAAGTTTTCCATTGATTTGGCGTCGCGCCGGCTGTGAATAATGTATGAGCGATACATTGCTTTCAAGTGGCTTATCGGTTATTAGCGCAATCTACTGCAAATTAAATCTTACTTAGCTTTCTGTGGAGTTTTGATGTGTAGATAAGAGGTGGCGCTACTTTTATCTTGAATCACGGTGTCGATGTTTATAATATTGGAAACATTTTCATATATTTATGATGAAATTGTTTCCATGTATATTAATTACTCCCTCTTGGAACGCATCTCTATCTTAATCTATAAAACGGGTTTAAGCCATAATTTACACTATTTATTGATGTCATTATTAAGAACTGGTAGAGTATACATTCCCTTACTATTAAGTACTATATTTCTCTGCCGTTTTAGAAAATAGCATACATTACGATAAAAAGCATAACCCTTCAGCATAAGATGTCATTCATCCATCCATCAACTTTTGGATATCAACCGTTGCAGATCCCCCACATCAACTTTTTACGTCCATTGCGTCAAATATAATGCTCGTTATGGCCTCTAGACAAATCGCCTGGCATGTTGGTGACCAAGGTAGGTATTGATCTTACACAGGCAGATGCTGTTGCCTCAACAGGATTTTGTCCCTTACTCTCTTCCTACGACATACGCGAGAACAGAAGTGGTGTTATCCAAGTTTGCGTGGTAAAGCGAGACCACACTACAATATCGAGTATACTGCCATGTGGTCTTAAGGTCGCCTTAAAGTTCTATCCTTAAATTGAATTGGCCTTTGTATTCTTCAGATCAAATTTATACATGACTAAGAATGCTCATCACTGAAAATAATTTCTTTCCCAGCTAAGTCCTTCAAGTGAGGTAGCCGGCTCGCCATTTAAGTCTTTTGAGAGCTATATTGGTGACATTTGTCAAGTCTACGGATGTCGTGGTTTCAAATTTTGTCACGTAGCGAAATACTAAGCGCAATTCTCTCTTTAGCATGCTAAGTGACTGGAGCTTCCGGATAAGATTACGGTATCATTCTAATTAACTGTAATATATTTTACTATAGAATTTTAGAGTGATTTGATTTGATTAACTTTATTTGACGACCCGCGTGGCGGAGCGGTCACCATACCGGTCTGACGCGCAGTGGGTCCCGGGTTCGATTCCCGGCGAGACAGAAATATGAATGATGAGTTTAGATTTCTGTTCTTGGTCCGGGAGTTTTTGTATTCGTCTTTGTGTGTCCATGGCACCCACGACACAAGAGAAAATTCTAGTGGGGGGCTATGAGTGTAGAAAGCGTTAATATTTACTGTTACATAAACATTACTATGAACTAATTTATTATATTATTGTATTATGAAAATTACTAGGATAGCTGTACTAAGAGTCCCATGATTGCGTTAAACAAAGAATACTCAAAGTATAGACCTTTAATAAAAATAAGAACATACTTATTTTTACCTTGATACTTCAATTAGGCCTGCCTCGCCAGGGATAGAACTCGAAACCCGTGTCAGATCGATATGGTCACTACGAACTAATCAAAACCTACTAAGTACCCACTTAACGTTCGATACTTTAACGTTACGTTACATTCGGCATATACTAAATAAACGAACAATACATTACAATCCACGACGCTTTCCAAACTCGACAACGTTATATCAAAACAGCAAGTTGTTCTCAAAGGAGTGGCAACTCACAACTTCAACTCAATGGGGCAAATTGCCACCTAATGCAGTCACGGCACGTCCAAACACGGCCAACTCATTAAGTCACTCCCCATATAGTTAGTTTGGATTGGAGCCTTTGACAAGAAACTTCAATAATAATAGAGTCATGAACGCAATTAGTGACATTTATATAAAATAATCGGCGATGTGATAGTTCTGCAAAATGAAATGAAATGTCTTTATTTTGTATAGGCCTACGGGGGCACTTACAAATTTCATTTACAGTATTTCTTCTAACACTACTACCGGATCGGAAAATGACCTCAACTGAGAAGATCCGGCAAGAAACTCAGCTGGTTTGTCTTTTTTTGTAATACTTTGTTTTTTTTTTTTAACCATCTTGTTTATTATTGCTAGCCTTTTATTACATGGGCAATAAAAGGCTAGCTCCAGTATGTTGCCTTATATATATCAGCAAATAAATATTGTTCGCATTCTATGTATTTTCTTTCCTGTTCCTAGAAAACCACTTTTTCTTATAATATGAAAGAAGCAAACGAGGTTGTAGTCAACCTGATCGTAAGTGGTCACTGCTGCCCATGGGCACCTAATCGACCTCAGATAAGATTAGAAACTTTTACTTGATTTGTATGCATTACTACCACTGAGGACTAAGTTGTAACGCCTCTGACAAGTATGTTTTCCTTAACATACCCTTGAGCAGTGTGTGCTGCTGTTAGTAAGCAGAAATAAGTGGGCCTTCCGGAGTCGACCAATATATCGGTTCACCTATCACACAACAATACTTCAATCTAAAACAATATAAAACAATTTCAAGAAACAAAAACGTGTTCTGTGTATAACCGCAATGCGCTGCTGTATGCTGATTTGAAGGGGACATTGGAGGTAATGGAGACATAGTTATACGAGGCGTTCCAACTTAGTCCTTTGGGATAGCATTGTATCTCTCGCTAACTGCTCGTAGAACGCTGATCTGCATGCATGACTTTGTACGAGTTGAATACCTCTAATTCGTTAATACTTCTATTAAATGCGTTTAACGCACTATAAAGTGCGCACATATTTTAATGAATTTTAAAATTGAGGTTAGGTTAGGTTACGTTAGGTAATTTTCGTGTCTTTAAACCTTGCTGTCTGTGCACTAGTACCACGAAGCTACAAGCACTCTCTTACATACACTTACTTGCCATTATATTATACGAGTAGTAATGAAATTCAAACTTCAGTCATTGCACGTTAATTGCAACCCTGCATCATCTCGACGTAAAGATTATAATGTTTGCTCTTGTTCTTAATAGCCATATAATTTTCTGTAATGTCTAGTACGTGCGGTCGTTCATGGAGTTTCATTTTGGTTACTCTCATGTTTACGTTTTGTAAGAATGGTAGTACATTTTACATAATAGTGGTTTTAATACAAGAATCTACGAATTTGAATGCGGCGGAACCACCGTCATACCTGTTTGTATGTTGTAGATTTTTTTCTATTTAATTTTCGCGTAATATTTATGTTTCTTTGTCGAAGTATTGATTTCAATTCGATCTTTATAAATTCGCTTGCGTTCTTGCATACCGCGGGAAATACTTTCGTATGTTTTAGTTTTATAAATATATAAAAACAAAATTCTAAGTTACTAAAAGGCGCAAATATACAAATTGTAGAATAGATACCTAGGCATACTATTTGCACGACTAAAACAATCCTAAGAAAACAACGTTTCCGTAAAACATTTTCGAGTACCAAGGCGGACTCCAGATAGTTTATGTGTGTATTAGAGCAGACACAAACCAACGTTCGGTTTGAGCTTTGGAACCTCTGAGACATTTTACCGTGTTTATGTAGGGTCCCTCCACCGCATCGTTTAGTGATTTCCCTTTCCTCGGCTGAAGTAAAGCCGGCGGCAAATACAGAGCAATTAATTTAACCGTGCCACTGATCTTTGGGCACTAAATTGTTTAGATCTTTGAAATGCCAGTATTAGAGGAATCGTTAGTGGTTACACGGTATTTATTATATACAGAAGTATAAAATGTGCATGCAGTCTCTCTGATGGTAAGTCTAATAAAGTAATAATCAACGTAGATAAGATTAGTCTTACGTGACCTTACCCTTGAGGTCTAAGTTGTTATAAATATAGTACACATATAAAACATAGTATTTTATGGACAAAAAAATAACAAAAAAATAGAAACCTATGCCATAAAAAAGTAAAAAATAATTTTTAATACATACTGGTATGGTACATAACTACATACACAGTACATAGTACATAGTTCTAAAGTCGGCGCTCAACATATTTCGCTAGATCACGTGGAACATAGATTAGTCTATGTTCCACGTGTATATGAGCGGTTAAAGATAGCATATAGACAAAAATACTTTGTTTTTGGGTAAAAGTGACATATTCGTCTTAAAATTAATGTAAATACGCGTTTTGTAAAATTTGGGTTTGGACTTGATGGATTATTTATTTGTTTGTTAGATTTCGGTGTCGAAAATATAGTACTTTTGCCTTATTAATTCCATACGGTTGGCTCCTGTGTATACTCCAGTCTTGACACATCCTTCAAACCAGAGCTTAGTAGCGCATAACACTACTATCATTTGGCAGAAATAGATGGCCGGTGTGATCGGCGGTGACCTAAATTTCACCATAAAGAAAATTTCAAGTAATTATACCTTAGACCCGCGTTTCCCAACCTGTGGTCCGCGGATCCCTGGGGGTCCGCGAGTATATCTATGGGTGTCATCTTTTTCATTTTTTTCATAATAAACAGTTATAATTACCTTCTGTATTTATTTTTTTTTGAATCTGTAATAAGTTAAATAAATACCTAATCCGTTTTATTGCTGTTTATTTTATTAAGGGGGTCCGTGAAAACTGTGTTTGATTTCCTTAGGGTCCGTGGAAACGCTGCCTTAGACCATAAACGCGTGGTTTAAATTGGTACCACTAGACCACTAGACTCAGCATTATAGTTAGAAAAATATAGTTTTAATGTAGATAGTATTTTTTTTTATTTTCATCCCAAGTGATAAAACTACGCTGCCTCAAAATATTTTTATTTAACCTCCAGGTTTCACAATATTAACATATTCAATTATTTTCAAAATAACTTTATTATTACAGTGGTTTATAGTTTGGCTTATGTTAACTGCCTTCTATTTTATATTTTAATACTGTACTTTACTTTTTGGGTTTCATATGTTTATACATTTTTATTAAGACATTTAAACATTTTTTTATTTACTCGAATAAGTTTTCTGAACTGATAATTTTTTAAAATATTATATTACATATAGTTATGTACTACATACATATAGTGTGTATTCGTAATACGTAGCAGAAAACTGAACGACAACACAAATTAAAATTTTAAATTAATAAAAACGAAAACTTTTTACTTTTTTATAATAGACAGTAAATAAAAAAATAGAACAGTTTAAAAGGACGCTGGGAATCCTACAATTGGACTCTACAATTGTATCGTCTTCTTTTTGTAAGGTTTCTTTCAGTAGACAGCGCGATTGAGACGTGCTAAACATGGGTAATTCAATTACTTTGTCCGTTTGTTAATGCTTTCTAATCGCTTGTAGTATGTAACTTTTAGTTACATTATTATTATTTTTCCTATATAAACATAAAAACACTTTCTACACTCGTAGCTCCACTGTAGGATTTTCTCATGTGTCGTGGATACCTTGGGCACATAAAGACGAATACACAAACACCCAGACCCAGAACAGAAATCTAAATTCATCATTCACATTTCTGTCTGGCCGCGGTTCGAACGCGGGACCCACTGCGTGTCAGACTTGTATGGTGACCGCTCTGCCACGCCGGTCGTCACCATATATATATATAAGTTGCGAACGAGAATGTAGTCCATCTGATGGAAAGTAGCCTCTCCGCCCATATTCGTCTGTAATGTACCCCAGATAAGATTGACCGGATGACAAATCTCAATCTAGTGGTCTGTCTCATATAACACCCGTCCAACAAGAACACAGCATTTGGCGCTTTTTTATGGCAGTAGTCATGAACAATCGCTCAAGCGAATGTAGATGGACGGCTAGGCAATGTAAAACCTTTTTGGAAAATGTTTCGATTATGGAGAATAAATTGAAGAAATTCTCTCAGTGCTCATTTTAATTGGGTTAGCGTTTAGAATTCAATTAAGCAGTGACATAACTTACATAAATTAATTAAATTGTAAATGAACGCTTCTAGCGTTAATGAAACGGGAATACCAAATGAAAAGAGTTTCATTGAAATCAAAATCAGTACAGTTAGCTACAATAACAGGATGAAATTTTTTATAATCTAGGTTTGAGCATCACGCTTATCATAAACGCTTTCTACACTCATAACCCCTCAGTAGGATTTTCTTCTGTGTCGTGGGTGCCATGGACACACAAAGACGAATACACAAACATTCAGACCCAGAACAGAAATTTAAACTCATCATTCACATTTCTGTTTGACCGGGGAACGAACCGGGACCCACTGCGTGTCAGACCGGTATGGTGACCGCTCGTCAACGCGGGTCGTCAATTATATCATTAAGACACTGTGTTTTTTATAATTTCGAACGAGCATGGAATCCATCTGACAATAAGTGGCCACTGTCGCTGATGGATTTGTGTAATCAACCCCAGATAAGATAAGAATCTTATCTTTGATTGGCTACGTTGCTTCACCTACGGTTAAGCAACGAAGCTGGAGGCTGTGAGGGTGTACTGTATTTCAATATTTTCAACGTTTTCTAACTTACTGACTGTATTTCAGTAAGTTAGAACACGTTGGTTATACTTATCCGACGTGTTCTAACTAACTGACATACTGTCACCCTTACAGCCTCCAGAAGATCACAGTAGCGCTTAAAACTGTTGTCCTAAGATAGATATAGAACGGAAGTACCTCCGCAGCCAAACCTCACCTTCTATCACCTTTTAAACCTTTTGGTTTTAACTCTTTCTATTTCTTAAAAATGTATATGGACAATTTAAAGGGCTGATCTAGCATACTCTCTGCCGTGGGCTTGACCAACATATGTCAAATGTCCATTAGGCCTCCGTGGCTTATCGATTGCTATTCGATACTCTAATGATAACCCACGTCGACTGATAAATGTGGCTTCAAAATACAAGCACACATGAAATTAGCTACCAGCGGCGATCCATCCAACGTCGACTTGCTTAACTTGCGAATCCGTTTAAATCTACCCAAGACCCTGCACTTAATAAAAGAACATAACACAAACAACGATTCGACCAAAAGTTCTGAAACTGTGTAGAATGGTTATTATAATGGATCTGATCCTATTACGTTTTAGTTCACTTTAACTTCACTTTGCATTGAAATTAGTTCTAGCTTCCTGTTCGATAACCTTGGTACTGTTAGTCTGTGGCAAAGGGGAACTGTGCAGTGTAAGTCCTTAATTATATAATAACGCCACCAAACCACAACTCTTTGGCAAGAGCGCGCTTTGGAACTGCCAAATGACTAGATAATAACGCTTAGTATATTATAGGAATTTGGTGCAAGTAGCTATTTGTAGTAACGTTTCATTTCCTGTGATTATTATCCGAATGCGTCAGAAGGAGGGTAATGTTTTTCGAGCATATGTATGTATGTCCATTTCTTTGGACGCTACAGCCCAATAGGCTTGACGGATTGTTACGTCTAGGATATTATTAAAATTGTCTCAGCTTGCAGTGACATAGGCCATTTAACTTTTAAAAATGGCGTCTGAAAATAGAGGAAAAAGGGGGCGATTTTTTTTTACTACTACGACAGTATGGATATCAAATGAAAGGTAAATAGATCAATCAAACTACATTTACTACATTATTTTGACACAAACTCATATAAGCGTTAAATGAAATATATGTTTATGAACAAAAAATTCGTTTTAAGGCTTTTTTGTTTTAATGTGTTTAACGATGTCATTAGTTTTATCACATTGAAGCAGCAAATCCGTAGGAACGGTGCAATGATACGTGCACCGTTACCAAAGATGAAGCGTAAGACACCTTAAATGATTTTCCACAATCAACGCTGTCGAAAAAAAATAGGCGCATAACAGTTGCAAATATATTTTGCAACATTTATACTTAAATGTGTA
>DWNE01007410.1:0-12278 GCA_018249875.1 Cecropterus toxeus | reverse complement strand
CAGGTGGTAGAACTAATGTAGTTCGACCGGGGAAGTACCACCGCCACACCTATTTCTAGCGTGGAGCAGTTCTTGCGCTTTGGTAGAAGGGTGTGGTTGCCGGCTCACTTTTATATGAGGCGACCATCTCAGTCCTCGGGAGTAGCAACGTATCTACTCGTATGATAGACTTCATATAGAACCCCTGTTCCATATGAAATTGCTTACAAATGTCCATGTGAGGCAGTAACTACTTACCATCAGGTGGGCTGCTTGCTCGTTTGCTACTTCATATATAAAAAAAAACCTTCTTTGTGAGGTTTTCCTTCACCTTTACAATAAATCAAAATAATTTCTCATAGGCATAACAACACTTAAGACATAACATAACTTAAGAATTAAACCCTGAAACTCCACTGTGAAAGGCTGATTTCCAATCAAAAATATATCACTCGTTTAGTTGCCAAATGCGTGATTTGAATCTGTCTGTTTAAAATGTTTTGCAAAGATTGGATCTTAACCTGTCAAGTTGTAAAACTCACTGCAGTGACAGATACTGACAAGAACATGTTCTTCGAAGTCTAGATTGAGATTTATATTGCTCATTCAAATCAAATTTCGTACTTTTATATTGATATAGGGATCAAATATATTCAAGTAGTGAAGTAATTAGGCTATATATGTGACTATTACTTATATAGTAAAATTTCGTTGATGGTATGATTATTTACCTGTATCAATTTAATTTTAGTAAGTTATCAAGAAGCGGGTGTTTATTATGTAAGTCAGAATTTTTGAAGTGAAGATTACTTTAATATTCATTGCTATGACTAATAGTTTTACAGTAGGATTTTCTCGTGTGCTGTCGGTGTTATGAATACACAAACATCCAGACCTAGTAAAGAAGTTAGACCTAGAATAGAAAATATTTTGATTATGAGGAGGTTTAGATCGGGGCACACTTACTGGGTGCCCCGATCTAAACTTCCTTCACGGGTTCACCCAGTACAGGTGCAGCATAGTACTTTCTATGTGTTGTAACGATAAAATGTTACCAATATACTATATCTATTTTTGTTCTTCGTTTTATCTTTATTTTATTATACAGATACGAATCCAGAACATTTTTGTAATAATATTCCTAACCAAGATTCAAATAATATCTTTGTTGTATCTAGAAACATTACCTAATTAGTTCCCAACATACATTTCTTAACATGAACAATTTTCTTTCCTAGACATTTCCGTAAGGGTCTTCTAGCACGCCAATAAATCGATGTTTCGATTTCCACCGGTCTTCCGACTTGGCGAGCTGGACATGTTTTCACTTAATAAGGCAACTGGTAGATCACGTATGTCGCACCATTAGAAATGGGCCTTATCGCGCGTTAGAAATGGACCTTATAGTATCCACAAACGAGTGACCCATATAGCATCTTGTTTTTGTATCATCCGAGGTGTGGACATTCATTATCTAATTATCTGTGATTATGTTCGCAGTAATTACATGCAAGTTAAGCTAGTTTTCATGTCACGTTTATGATTCCTTTCAATTTCTTGTATACATATGGTAATAGAAAACGGTCTGTCCATTTGTTGATGTTGATGCAAGGACATCTATAACCGACCTAACATGGATCTTGAAGAGTTATCTCAGGTTAGTTATAAATGCATTACTATTTTGAGACTGGCGGTTATATCAGTTATCTTTATCAAATCATTATAAATTTATACATGTTATCCGATGTGCGTTGCTTGTTTTATAACCTTTATTTTTTCTTACTTTTCAAAGTAATGAGGTTATCTATTCATTATGTTTTACTAATATATTATTATTTTACAAATATTATAAATGCGAAAGTTTGTGAGGATACAAAATATTATAGGATTTGCATGAAATTTGACACGCGGATAGTTCATGGCCTGGATTAATACACGGAATATTTTATACCAGGGGAATCGCGTTATAAGCTCGTATTAGATAATTTTTTCAATGCAAGTGACTGTTAATCAAATTCTTATTAAAAAAAAAGAAAAACGTTTTTTTATTTAAAAATGAAGCAGCAAACGAGCATGTAGTCCACCTGATGGTAAGTAATTACTGTCGCCCATGGACATTTTAAGCTCCTTCATATACAACAGGGATTCTATCTGAAGTCGATCACAGATGCGTTGCTACTCCAGATATAGTTATTTTTATTACCCTTTACACACTGCCGGATAAGGATGAGAAAAGTTGCATTCACACGCTGCATGTACAATGTGGTTATATTACTTTAAATATTTGAAATGTAGTTTCCTTTAATGAATTTAAGTTTATGTATATTTTAATATTATTATTAATCTAGTCCTCTTAAAAATATATCAATTTCAAAATCAGTACATTTTTCAAATATCTAAAAAAATTGCAAGTTTTAAAATCAGCGTACGTTCATTCTCTATCAGTAAAACAATTCTAAGCGTATTCTTAAATTCTAAATTCTTTATCTATAACACAATTCAAATCATTTCTAATTTCTGCTCTCAGTTCTCTAAAGTTAACATTTCTCATTTATAATCGGTATCCGTTAATGTCAATACTTTCGATAAACAGTGTGACAAAGTGACCTACATTTTACTGAGACAAGCATACAATTAAATGTTCGGCTGAATGGCTGCCACATGGGATTGGACAATGGTATTGTCAACATGCAGTGAAAGTACTTCTGAACTATTTATATTAAAGAAGAAAACGTCAAGTACTCGACAAGACACTATATTTTATTACAATACTAGCTGTACCTGCGACTTCGTTCGACTTTTGATTATAAAAAAGGTTAAATAATAGTTTCATTTTACCATATCACAAAGCAAAATGCGAAGTTTCGAAGAGCTTGCATCTAAATTAGGACTTCCACCCTCTTCAGGGTTGATTTTCCAAAAAGTGAAAAAAAGTATTCCATAATATCAAACCACAAAGCTATATGTATACTAAGTTCCACGGAGATTGTATCAAAATTGGCGGATTTTCAAATTGGAAAATGGGAAGACATGTTTCATGTTTATATCTTTAGTGGTTTAGACTTTGCGATGATTAGTCAATACGTGAGTGAGTGCATCCTTTCGCTTTTATTTATAAAAAAAAAAAACAAAATAAATTATATCCTATATGTTGCCGAGGACTAATAGCTATATAACAAAAATGTATTATCATAATCCGTCCAGTAGTTTTTGCGTGAAACCTAGACAACAGACAGACAGACAGAAAATTCTACAATTTTATTATATGTATTAATAGACTAGCTTTTTCCGTGGCTCCGTCCGCCAATAGTTAGTGGCCGCTGCCGCTCATGGACGTCTACAATCAACTCCTGACTGCATTTGACATTAAGCCCCACGTGGGTTCCTAACGATTCTAATGATACGTTAAGCTATATGGGCTGTAGCGCGTACAGAAGAAATTAAGCATCAGCAGAATGCATCTTGTTATAGCAGTGAACGCCTAATGGTTGAAACTTGGATTCTCAATCGAGGATCCGAGGATCGTATCGCAGACACGCACCATTGCTTTTCCTAAAATTATGTGTGTATTAAAAAAATATCACTGCTTTACGGTGAACGGGAAACATCGTGACGAAACCTACACATCTGAAAGTTCTCTAAAAAAATAGTTCTCAAAAGTGTGAAGTGGTAGACTTTCGCACTTGGCCAGCGCGGTGGACTATGGCCTAAAACTCTCTCATTCTGGGAGAAGACCCGTGCCCAGCAGTGGCACAATAATGGGATGGCGCTTGAAAATCATAACTCTTCTGACGCAGACGGCTGAAAACCTCATGAGAAATTTCCACTCAATTGTTAGTCGATCATGTTGTAAATTATATTACGACAACAAACGTTACTATTTTATTTACTTGACTGAAGTACGACACTCAGTTGGACTTTTGTTCTTGATTTGAGAGGTTGAGGTCGGGTCGTTTTGTCGTTTGAGTGGATCAATTGTTATGCACGTTATCACTTGATAACGGTACAATAGGACTGAGAGCTCAGAAACTGATTGTTAATATACTCAAACTATTTGTACTTGTTTGCAGGCCCTGAGAGGTTTGAAGTTTGGTCTAGAAATTGACATGAGAAACTCTATTAACTTTTGCGAACCGCATGGTGAAACGGTCGCCATATCGGTCTAATACGTAGTGGGATCCGGGTTCGATCCCCGGCCAGACAGGCCAGACGGGTCTTTCTTCGTGTATAAATCCTAGTATGGGGCTATGAGTGCAGCAAACGTTTTTATTTTTATATGATAACTTTTTAGAAAACGTTTTTATTACTATATGAAAACCTTTTTTCTGATAATTTAATTCAACGCGGTTCACCGAAAACCCGCAGTTACACACGCATTAAAAAAAAAAAAATCTTGAAATAATTAATATTTTTAAGAAGATATGATGGACTTAAATGAAATAAATGATAATTGTTACCTTACATGTGGAATAAAATATATTTCCAATACCAGGTATGCCACACCTACTTCTAGCATGAAGAAGTTCTTGTGTTGGAAGGGTGTGGTTTCGGGCTAACTTTATATGAAGCGGCCATCTTCCTCGGGAGTGGTAACACACCTGTGATTTGAATCAGACATCATCCCTGTTCAATATAAAGTTGCTTACAGATGACCGGAGCGACCACCATCAGGTTGACTTTGAGCTCGTTTACACACTTAATCCTATTTATAAACCGGCCAAGTGCGAGTAAAACTCGCGCACGAGAGTTTCCGTACCAGTATCTATAAAAACCGGCAAAATAATTACGTTTGTATTTTGGAAGCCCCCTAAAATATTTATTTTTTTATTTTAATTCCATTTATTTTTAAGGTGAATATATAATTATATATTTTGTGAATATTTCAAGCGCTTCCAGTTGCCGTTATTTTATCGGACAAAAAAACACGTTTGTTGTGTGGAAGCCCCCTTGAATATGTACATATTTTGTTTTGTTTTTATTATTTGTTGTTTGGTACAACAATAGAAACACATCATCTGTAAAAATTTCAACTGTGTAGCTATCACGGTTCATGAGATACAGCCTGGTGACAGACAGACGGACAGACAAACAGCGGAGTTTTAGTTATAGGGTTCCGTTTTTACCCTTTGAGTACGGAACCCTAAAAACAGCGTAAATAAAGCAGGGTGTTATGCTCAGACTAGTGCTAAAGCTTTTGGGTCACAATATACGCCAGCCTCTAAGGTGAAGATGTGATATTAACCTACACCAGTCGTGCATCCAATTCCTGTCTTTAGACCACACACAAGTCATTACTGTTGTGGAAACAATTCACTGGGTGCGTTTATATGCACGCTGATTTGAATTGAAACTATGCTATCTGTCTGAGAAATATAAATTTGAAATAATATATATTCCATACATATTAATTGAAAACTAGGAATACTAATTAAGATTTTTTAATATTGGTGTTTAAATATAATAATAATATTTATTGATTACATTACATTTTACCTTATCGATATTTCACACTGTGTTTTTGCCGCTTGGATCATGTTTTACGGTAAAGTATCGGTAACGGCAATGTTAGGATGCTGTCCTTTCGTCTGAAGAGTATGTAAAGAGAGACATACTTATCCAAGGCGTTTTAACTTAGTCCACAGGACTAGGAACGTATTTGTGGCTACCCTCAGGTAAGCATCTTATTTGGGGTAAGCGACTTACCATGACATTGACTGCATGCTCTCTTGCTAGAAAAGTATAAAAAAATAATCTAGATATCACACTGGCATCATAACCCCACCCTATATAAACGCACCCACTCAACCAGACCGTACAAACGAGCCGAGTGACATACGAGATGAGGTCCCTGCTTTCTTCAGATTCGTCATAACGCTTTGACAGGTAAATTTGCGTTGTCCGCTTTCTCAACGCTTGATTGACGCCTTGTAGATGCTGAGTGCCTAGTACTTTCCCTGTACTTTTGGTATATTGACAATCGCTTTTGTTTGTAGCCTATGGAGTCTACTGAATCGTTAATTACGTTATGTTGTTAAAGATTAATGAATTTTACTATTTTGATTCTGTCGCTCTCATTTTTGTCTTGAGCATTCTTAATAAGTGCTTTATTGTTGTTTGTAGGATATGTATGTAAGAGGCACAGTTACATCCGAGGCATTCGATTTTATTCTCCAGGTTAATAATGTTTTTTGAGTTTTGATAATAGGCATTAATGGGCGATAGAAGACACTTACGATCAGTCCGACCATTGCTATGTAAATGCTAATTTATTAATTTATGTTTGACCGATGGGGAAGAAAGGTCCTCGAGTGGCGACCACGTTTAGGCAAAAGGAGCACAGGTCGCCTCCCGACCAGGTGGACCTACGACCTGAAGAAGACAGCGGAAAACCGTTGGATTGAGAAGGCATAGGACCGGTTGGAGTGGTGCCAGTTAGCGGAGTCCTATGTCTAGCAGTGGACCTCAAAAGGCTGATAGATGATGTTTAACAAGTAACAATGTTAAAAACTTTGAGACAAAAACCAAACTGTTTTAAAATTATGGTTATCTTTTAGTTTTATAAGTATTTGTCAAAAAACTATTTCGCATTCGCATATTCATAATTCTAATGATAATCAAAAATGTCCCTTCCGCTTTTTCTATTTTTCTTTTATACATATAATCCCTGCAAATATTGGGGTTGTAGCGTGTGTCAAAGAATTGGACATTCATATATATATAAACATATGTCCACACATACATACATACATACATACGGTCGAAAACGTTATTCTCCTTCTGACACAGACGGGTGAACTGTTCATACGCAGTTGCCGACTTTGTAGAATTGGAATACTGGATCATAATTGCTTGAGTTGTATATTTCTGTGTTTATGTTAAATGCCATATTACTTTACTTGGTTATCTATTAAAATTATGATAAACACCGACGTAATTATTAGCCCTCGCATGAACGTTAAAGATCCCAATTCTCTTTTAAGAGAAATGTTTCACCGCGTATTGCTTAAATATATAAAGCTTAAAGAATTTGATATAATACCAATATTTTCCAATATTTGTATATATATAATTTGGTTTCTAGATTTTCCAACATGTGTTTGCTTATGCTTTTTTTTTTAATGTTAATTTATATATTTCATTTTACCCTTAACAAAATTATTTAAAAACTTAACTAAAATGATTTTATACGATTTTTTGTTTATTCTATTGTATGTTCCTTTTCGAATATGTATAACATTTGCCAATATAATATAATACGGTATATGAGTATTCTTAAATTATAAATTTCGTTACAATTTTTAAAAAAGATTTTTGCTAAGCTATAGTCTAGGTTATTTAACCTTATGTCGCAAATTCCTCATCATAGCGCCCTTCCTCATCAAGAGATGTGCTCCCTGTGTTCTGAATCACGCTATCGAAGTTTTCTTAACATTTTAGTGTAAAAAGCTCTAAATTGAGACTGTCGGAGCACGGTCGCTCTCCTGGCATGACTTACACTAGCGGGAGATCTCCCATTGTCAAACATTTTGTACGGAACGTTAAGTCTAGACACGGTTTTGGTTCTAGTGTCCGTTCCATCAAGTAGGCCTCGCTCTGCCTTTAGTGAAACAAATCCCTTAATTCTGTTTGCCATAATTTACTTTCGAATTGGGGTCTGTAATAACAGTGTTTGTGCGAACGAAAAATGAAATTACTTTCGTTTAAATGCTTAAGTACCCGGAACAGACCTCGGCCTGCCTTGAAAGCGAAAGTGAAGCTCTGATGGACCTCGGAGCGTTTTAGGAAAGGGTCTACAAGGTTATAGTTTTCCGTCATAATTTACATAACTGTATTTTTTACGAAATGTAAGCGGAAACCATGTAAGCAGTCTTGTCGGTCATGTCAGCATGTCAGTTTATGACAGTAAGAGCTGACTGCCGCCCAAAACCAGTAATAAACCAAAGGACTTAAGCCTTATCTGAGTTCGGACATAAGTAACTAAGAAGGATGAAGATGGAATACTTTATGCAAGTATTGAGATACGTAAGAATATACGTAAGAGTATACGTATTTTATTATATGATGTAAATAAAAATTCTCGCTATTCGCATTCTTTACTTTATCAATGTTACTCGTATAAGACGTTGCTTCGTGCCAAATTTCAAGATTCTGAGTTCACGGGAAGTACCCTTTTCGATTCCCTTGCGAGTTCCGAAAATTTGCGTAAATTGACGGCATAAACGGCTGTATCTTCTGATTGCGTTGGCTTAGAAGTTTGATTTTTTTATATCTCCAAGGTATATATATTTTTTTAAATTTCAGCTGATAGCTCCACGCGTTCCTGAAAAAAGGGTCTTAACAGATGGACGGACATCAAAGTAATCCTATAAGGTTTTCGTTTTTTCCTTTAGAGGTACGGAACCCTTAAAATCATTATAAAAACATTTTATACAAAAAATTTAGGTTCTGCACTAACTCAGAAATAATATGTATACCTGTGTACCTATGTATATATGTACCTATTTTTATATTGAAACAGTTCCTGTGTTTGTTGGAAATATGTCAAAGCCGGGTATATGGAGCGACCATCTTAGTCCTCCGGAGTAGGAGCGTACTTAATCGACATTATACCGAATTATTTTTCTATATGAATTTGTTAACATTTTTAAAGGAATAAAGTGCTATTGTGGTCTCTTATCATTACATAGACATCATACTTTTCTGCTACTTCAATCTTTTAGAAAAGAAATGAAAAATATTATATCTATTCTGTACGCATAAAATACGCAATATTATTCGTTTGAGGCATTTCTTACTTCGATTACTTACAGATGTCTGTTTCGAACGGCTTTCACGGAGAATGAACGTAATCATCGGACAGCTAAACCCTACTCTGTTTGTTTGGAAAATAGATTAAGACAGTTTCAGTACGTCATTTTCTGATACTTGGAACTTCTAAGTGTGGTCTATAGTATGTACACGTATATTTTTGCAGTACACTAACAGTAACTTTTTTCTTTATGGACATGGAAACCTACAAAAGGTACTCGATGCAGTGGGAGCCACATCCGGTTATATGGGATTTTTACCTCAGCGCTGCAAAGAGGACTTCGGGATCTCCAATGGAACAAAACCGGAGTCCTCTGACTACGATGCATCTTTCGGGATTTTTTCCAGTATTGTAACGATGATACAAAAAGTCATCACAAATTGTCACAATTCGTCAAATCATTTCGACTGAAGCGTGCCCAGGAAATGGACAATGTATGTCCATTTCTTATATACAATACAGACATATACGTTCAAAAAACATCACTCTCTTCTGACTTAGTCGGGTAAAAAAAAGATCATTCAAACCACGGTGACAGTAAACGATCTGACACAGTAACATTAACTGTCATTACATATACATACTTACTTACTTATCAGTAATGAAATTAGCGGAACAAATACGTACGGACAATGGCGTGTAATGACTGTAATGACACGCGGGGAGTAATTCACATCGCAACGAGTTCTCCATCAAGTAATGGCGTCTCTACACGATCGCCCATAATTGACGACACGCATAACGTTTGACTAAAAGACTGCACTAGTATAATGACAAGCGTTTTATGAGCTTTGGTACTTGTAATGGTTTGGGGTTTAAACCAAGGCCGAACGTAGTACCTCCCAAGTTAAAGCGTAATGGTTCTAACACATTTAAATGTGATGGATGATACTAAATTGAAAGTAATTTGAAAAATATACAGCCTTTATCACTTTGAAATTGAGAGGATTATAATGATAATTATATCATGTCACAATCCGTCAAGCTGTTTGGACAGTAGTGCATTTCAAAGAAACTGAAACACAAACTCTCGAAAAATATTACTTTCGTTCTAATGCAGTAAAGTAAAATTCTACGATAGCGTGATTTAAAATACTAGCGACGCCATCTCGTGATGAACTGCGGTAAATCGCCTTACCATTGCGATTATGGAGAGAAGCCATAACGTAGTACGGCGGGTACACATTTAAAATTAAACGGCTAATTTGAAACGCTTCCGATTTTCCAGTGTTTTCCAGCGAACGAAAGTATTTTCACCCGATCTATGTTACTACTCGTATCTCTTGATTGCTCGGTTGTCACAGATAAGTAGTCAAGTGTGTTTGTTTGTAGGTTTACGGTTGTTAAATGATAACTAATTGATTACGGTCTTCTTACTTTATGATTCCACTAAGAAAATTGGCAATTATAATACATGTTTATGTCTGCATTAAAGGAATTTGATTTCTGGCGATAGTTAACTCGTTTTTCAATCCATAGTTGATAAATTTAGTGTAACATGAATAAAATTTTATGTTTTATTTCGTTTATGTTGAATAGTAGCTTATAAAACCAAAAACTTATTAGCTATTTATTATTTATTATGTTAAATGTTTAAATACCTACTACTATTTAGTAGTAAACTAGTACTAGGGTATTCTAGCTGTAATCTTACAAAAACTGTTAAATTAATTAATTAATTTCCTAACTTTTAAATTTCTTAACTTTAACTTAGGTCTCGTCACTTTTGTTGTGCTGTTACTGAAAGACAGACTATAATGTTTACATCCTTAATTTAAAGTACAAAACAACTTTTCCATATATTTTAAGTAGTAGTACTATATGAATACACGATTTATATAGAACCTAATTAACATAAAAAAATTAAATTATTCTTTTATATACTAAACGATGTTGTCAATTTTTATTATTAAAATTACAGAGGATTATTATGTTACATGGGAGTATAACTGGTTATCATGTTACTCTGCGTAATGCAGATAAATGTAATTAAATAATCCTTTCACTTTTAATGTACAGCTTCATTACCGTATTACGCGATACTTTCCGTACATAAGATAGTTTTCACGTAAATCTATACTTATCCGCTACCGGCTTGTAAAATTTTAAAACACGTTGGTTTAGTTCGATTTCGGAAGTGCCGGAGTAGAATTACCCCAAGTTAATCCAACGGCACTCCATATATTAAGGCGAAGGCGGAGAGGGCAAATCGTCAGGTTTTTAGGCAGTCTGAGTATTTTGCAGGTGTCCCACATACCCATCGGACTGTATAAATGCATTTTCTTGACGTAAAAAGAAAGTTCGATTCCGGAAGTTCAACTGCTATATCTTTTTTGCCTAAAAAGTGTTAATCACTAATTTATTCTGACGGAGGTAAGCGTTCTTAGTCTAAGGGGTAGTAATATATCTGTGGCCGATCTCAGGTAGGACTCGAATCTTATCTGGGATTGATTACCCATGTCCATCAGGGACAAAGGCCACGTATTAGCAGGTGGATTGCTTCCTGATCTACTTCTTTCGATCGCTTGTAGCTTGTTTTGATCCGTGATAGTGTAAAAATGTTGTAACTAAGAATATGTGTAAATTTACAGAGTAGTTTAGGCTCATTTTCAATCGATCACATATTCATTGGTGGCACCACTTACCATCAGATAGAATTGCTTAGAAGCTTGCTTATTAGCTACTTCAATTTTATGAAAATAAATACTATAAGCTATAAATAACTATATGTTAGAAGTACGAGAGATTTGTTAAATAAAAATACGTCTTGGCTTTGAGGCTGACAGTGCAGGACTCTTTTATTTCGTAAATCTTACTATTGAAACATTGATACACATCTAGCCAAATAACTACGATATATATATTAATAAAATAATTAGTTTATAAACGCCTGGCTCACGGTAAGGCTATCATGGCCTCCTGACCATGCTTTGCTCTCTAAGCATTTTGTATAAATAGACCTCACTATTTTTTTTAAATCCTTCCAAAACCTAAATCCGCTGTAACATAAACTAACATTACTTATACCTTTAACAAAAATATAAACGAAAAATGTACGTTAATTTACCTTCTGACACGATACAACATCAATCTTTGTAAAGTAAATTGAATATTACGATTCATTCTTGGAACACACCAAAGTAAACCTTGATCCGTAACCTTTACTGAAATGTACGAACCTAGGTTTTGTTATTTATTTACAATTTGTTGTTATTTTCACGGTAAGGACATTTTCTTTATCGGGTTGATATTCCATCATAGCATCTATTTGATACGGTACTCAAATCTTTTCGACTGTGTAGTAGTAATACTTATGATCAATGAAGAACACAAGCTTGTATGTCCTTACACAGCGATGATATTTTTTTATATAATATTGATGTAGCAAATAAGAATGCAGTCCACCTTTTACGAGGTTGTAGAACCAATGTAGTTTGACCGGGGAAGTACCACCGCCACACCTATTTCTAGCGTGAAGCAGTTCTTGCGT
>DWNE01007409.1:0-12280 GCA_018249875.1 Cecropterus toxeus | reverse complement strand
TAGTGTTCGCATAAGGGTCAGAAAATTACATAGGCTACTTTTTATCCCGAAACAATGTACGGGCGAACCATATGCTTGAAAAGAAAAAAAAAACGAATTTAAGCGCATTTGAGGAAGGTATATCGTGTATAAAGTAGGTAACAAATTGGATTGTGGAGTCGTTGCTTGAGTCGAAAAACTTTCGGTTATATGTATGTCACATTACTTTTTTTTTTTCGCGGGTGAAACCACGGGTTCAGCTAGTCTCACATAAAAGTATACAAGTAGAAAAGTCGAGCGTGTTTGCGTGCGTGCGTGTGTGTGTGTGTGTGTGTGTGTGTGTATGTGTGTGTGTATATTGGAATGTATGTCGGTCTTTAATAGCAACACTCCCTCTCTTCCCGTGGATGTCGTAGAGGCAAAATCCAGGAAGGCAGCGACTTCTTCCTGCGTAACATCAACACTTGTGTTTCGAATGTCTGCGATGTGAGTGCGTTGTAGCTGCGATGTGGGCTGTATGTACTATCCAAACGTTTGATTGGGACGACAAAATTTGATCCTTGTGAATAGACGAATAACTGCAATTTCATACTGTCCGTCCACCCATGTAGTTATAAGATGAGAATGTAGCGTAGTGTGGAGCCTGGAAATGGGTCTTTACGTCGCTGAGATAATTATACCATCATTTATGTGCTCAATAAATTAATATATAGATGTAAGATTAAAACGGATTAATGTAACTGTTATGCTTAATAAGGTGTAAATTTAAATAAAAAGTTGTATGACTGTGATACATAGTAGTTCTGTCACAGAGCGGCCAATTTTAGAACCTACAGTACAAATGTTATTGTTTATGGTGTACTGCCAGTGCCTTCATCGTCCACCCATTATTGTCCCACTGCTGAGCACGGGTCTTCTCTCAGAGTGAGAGAGTTTTGGGCCATAGTCCGCCGCGCTGGCCAAGTGCGAATTGGTAGACTTCACACACCTTTAAGAACTCTTTTTTTTAGAGGTGAGGTCTCAAATGTGCGGGTTTCCTCACGATGTTTACCTTCACCGTAAATCAGTGATAATTAAATTATAATACTACATCATTTTAGGAAAGTTAGTGGTGCGCGCCTGGGATTCGAACCTCAGACTCTCAATTAAGAGGCCGAGTTTCAACCATTAGGCTATCTATCAGCTCATGCCAGTGCCTTAGAACGAGCTTAATAGGCTTCTATAGAACGATGTTTTTTTACGTTTTCGCACATACAGTGCTCGTTTATGTTTTCGTTTAGAACAAACGTACTATAAAAACGTCATGTAATTTGTTGAGGGAAAAAATCGTAACAATTATCGTTTTGAAAATGCGTAAAAACTCATACTAAGGAAAGTATTGTATATTGTTTGTTTGTTTATACTCGTTAAGAAACAACCGTTACAGTAACATAATCATATTAGCCGTTAATAAATAATCGGCGTATTCTTATAACACTCCTTTTTTGGTATTCACTTGTAGTTATTATTGTTACTTGTGGAATTTAAAACACATAATTGACGTTTTTAATTTTATATTATATTAAGTTCTGATTTATAACCAGAATAATAAATATACTTCGTACGTAGATTGTCATTTTATACATAGTTTTCTGCCTTACCTACAAATTAAAGAAGTACGTACAATTTACGCTTACACATTATAAACAATGCAACAAATGTTCAACTTTACACTTAATAAATTTAATCATTCCTTAATACGATAATATTTAACAAATTTAAAAGCATTAACTCACTTCTCGGTGTCCGAACAGAAATATAGAATATACCTTTTGTTTTGATGATAATGTAATCATAAACAATATTGTTGTTAAACCAAAACGGCCGCCGCAACAAAATGGCGGGTTACATATTTAAACAATAACATTCGAACCGTCGGTGAAGCCTGCCTGTCGACAACGATGTTGTCTTTTTCTGCTTCTTGTATCCTTTCTCCTTTCGATAAATCACCCCCCCCCTCTTCCTTTCTCTCGCTCTCTCTCTCTCTCTGCGTGTGTGTGTGTGTGTTTCATACGCTTTATTACACGGTGTGTTTGATGTGTGTGATTTTTTTCCGTATGTGCCAATGTGTCTCGTATTTGGAATCTTCACATGTTTATATCATATCCTAAGCATTACTTATTAGTGCATAGTGTACTTTTTAATAAAGTTTAGTACAATGTAGCTAGCAGTACGTAAAAAATAGTAGGCAATACGAAGGAAATCATATAGAGTTCCAATAAAAATAACTGGTACTATAATATATATGTATAAAACTATAAAATACACTTTCTAACACACTTTCTACACTCATAGTCCCACACTAGGATTTTCTCCTGTGTCGTGGGTGCCACAAAGACGATTGCACAAACACCCAGACCCAGAACAGAAATCTAAATTCATCATTCATATTTCTGTCTAGCCGGGAATCGAACCCGGGACCCACAGCGAGTCAGACCGGTATGATGACCGCTCTGCCACGCGGGTCGTCAACTATAAAATAATTACTGTATGTATATAGAAGCTCCAATCTAGTTAGGCATAATTACTAGGGCTTACGCAACTATCGTAAATAGATGATTGAACTACCTGTGTATATCATAGGAGGCCCAGAACCACACCCAGGGCGATGCAAGGGCTTTACGATTAGAACGAATAAACAAGTCACATATTTTTTGTACATACTAATTTTCAGGTCTTGCACATAAGAAGTCTTAAACAGCAAAATTCACGTCCAGTTATATTTATTGGACCTAATTATTCCAGGTTTTGTTTGTTGCCCTCTGATTGTCTGATTTGTATGTACGCGCCCGTTCACTATGTACCTGCATATGTGTGAGTGTATCTGTACGAAATGAACTGTGTTCTCTACAGCGTATCAATTAAACTTTTAGATGCGGTTTACAATTGAATTAAGAAATCATAAAATAATATAAATTAATATAAGATAAATTAAACTTTTATGTGCAATTTATAATTGAATTTAGAAATCATAAAATGATATAAATTAAACTTTTAAGTGTAGTTTAGAATGGAATTAAAATTAATATATATATAAATTTAAGAACAAAGTTATATCTTCATTCTTAGGTGTAAATAAACATTAAACATTACAATAATAAACATTAAGATGTACATTCAATGAAACCACGCAAAGAATCTGTGTCAAGTAGTTTCACAGGCCGGTAATACTGAGAAAATTATCTGGGGTTGTAATAATATGTTTTGTACGGGGATGTAATGATTCGCAACGATAAAATAGGCAAACTAAGCTTACCAACATAGCTCTCGAATTAGCTGAAGCAGCGATGGTTCGGCTACATAGTTCGAAGGACCGATTACCGATCGGGAAGAAAGTTCCTCAAGTGGCGACCACGTTTAGGCAAAAGAAACACAGGTCTCCCCCAGGTGGACCAAAAAACGCCGATGACCTAAATATTTGGTTGAACATAACGAATTTAAAAAGGCTACTTTTAAAATAATACACCTAAATATTTTATCGTTAATTATTCTACGAATATTCGACTACCTTCATTTTCATTTGAAACTTAAAATTTTCTATAATTAATGTCTTACTTATTATTTAACTACAAAAATAGTATCGTTCAAGTATTATGTACTATTATTTTGATGATATTATTAGAATAATAGTCCTTATTATTTTCAATGTACTCGTAATCCATTTTTTTAATTCAGTAGTAGTGCAGTAGTTAATGCGTTTTTTTTTTTAGTAAACTTACTTTTTATTTTTTTGTATAATAAGAAAACGCTAATTCCATAATAGTACAAGGGATCGTTACAACTCCAGATAAAGCTTGCCTGTGCTTAATGTTGTGTGCTGTCTAGTGTTTTTGATTCAGTTCTTCTTTTCTGCTTCTCTACCATGGTGTGTGAATGTGCGAGGGTATGTGTGTGTGTTCTTATATGATTGCGACAATTAATAATGAAATCTTTTGTTGCAATAGTCTTAGTAATTTTAAAATTATCTCTAGGCGTAGTCAAACTACTGATAGTTTATCGTAGGATATACATTAATTTGAAGAGTTTAGTCTTAAGCCGATGAATCGAATTTAAGACAGAAAACATATAAGGTTAGATATAAAATTAAGTAAAAATAAAATAAGGTACATATAAAGTACAGACACAAAGTGACTATGGCGTACTGATTGTAGAATTTTCACAAGCCAGTAATACTGAGAAAATTATCCGAAGTTCTAATATTGTAGAATAACTATTATGGTTGAAGAGACTACGAGGCGTTCTAACTTAGTCCTCAGGGGATAAATTATTCTTTGGTCTACCTCATAGTATGTAGCAAGTACGTATGGAGATGTATTACCACCCGGTAATACATCTCCATACGTACTTGCTACTTACCATCAGGTGAAGTGTATACTCGTTTCTTACGTTAATATTGTAAAATAGAAATAAATATAAAATTATCCGTCATGTAGTTCAGTTAACCTCTCCAATTAACCATCTTGCAAGAAACTTTGATGAAATTATTTCCCATCCAATACATATTGGTAAGTGGCCATGAAAAATGTAGGTGGGTCAATTTGCCCATATCATTGTACTACTAAGCGGTACTCCTATAAGTGGTACTACTATAAGTGCCACTCCTGTAAGTGGTACTACTACTATAAGTGGTACTGCTATATGTAAGTAAGTCTGTGATTGACCTCAGTCAGAGTTATGCTTTATGCCGTGTGGTGTCGGCATAGAATAGCACCACTCCCTCTCTTCCCGTGGATGTCGTATGAGGCGACTAAGGGACAGGATCCAGGACATAGACAGCGCTGTCTTACTGTGTAACGATGACACCTACTGCTGTCACCAACACGCATGCCAGGTTCCGTGACTATTGACAAAACCCCCCATTAGCAAAATGCATTCTACTACTCATAACCCCACACTAGTATTTCCTCCTGTAACGTGGGTACCATCGATACAAAGACGGATACACAAACACCCAGACCCAGACCAGAAATCTAAACACATATGTCAGATGTCTGTCTGACCGGGAATCGAACCTAGGACCCTCTGCGTGTTAGACCGGCATGATGACCGATAAGAGACCTCAGTAGATGAAGCCTATGTCTAGTAATGGACATAAAAGGGTGATAGATAGAGCCTTACACTAGATATTTAGATATTTCACTTATTTTCACAATATTAAAACTTCAGATAAAGCTGGCTTATACTTGATGCTATCTGCCTTCGTAGAGTTTTTGTTCTTTCTTTTTGTTGTTGCTTGTTAGCTGTAGCCTTCGAATGAGTGAGCGTGTGGATGTGCGTGTGTGTGTGTGTGTGTGTTGTCGTATTAGTTAGCAACATTATTATTTATTTGTTTTAATAGGCTTACTAAGTTTAAAAATATCTTTAGATGCAGTCAGACTGTAAGTAGTGTAGCATAAAATGCGTTCGAAATGTAATTTTGTAAAGTTTATACATGTTTAAGGAATTAGGTACTCTGGGTTAGACGAAATAATCTTAGGCATATAAATGTAAAAATAGTGATATACAATAGGGTTAAGATTAAAATGAAATCTGTAGCAGAGTTGCTTTTAAAAAGAGGGGTCTCCCTCAAAGTAGTGTCACAAGCCGGACTTATTACTAAGAAAATAGTTTGGAGTTCTTTTATTACAATATAAATTGGCATATAAGAACTCCAATTGAAGTAGGCTTGTGCTTATTGTCGTCTGCTTTTAATTACGTTGTTTTTGTTAGTGCTTCTTTTGTAGCCCGCAGCCTACAAATGTATGCGTGTGTACGCGTGTACGTTTGTGGGCGTGTGTCTATTAGACGTGTGTGTATGTGAGAGAGAATGTGTGCGTGCGTGCGTAGTGCGTGTATTTTGTCTGTATAAGTTAAGTTATATGTTTGCAACAATTATAGGAAATATTTAGTTATGCTTTAGTAGTGATACGGTATCCCCTGCCGTAAAAAAAGATTAAAGGGGACCTCGGGGTTGCGGGCGGAAGGTCAGACCGTCCAGCTAGCGATCCCGGGGAGGACGACGGTATTTATGGCCATGTACCGTTGTCAGCACCTGAAGGTGCGAGTTCTATTTAGTATTATAACGATTAGAGCCCTGTAGGGGCGCCACAATAAGAAGATACCGCCGCGTTTCTCTGTAAATCCCGGTGTCCCTCTTATAGTGCTCTAGCAGGCCATCGAGGGGTTTAAACGGCGGAAAGAAACCTTACCCACTGTCACTATCAAGATGTCGTGGTACATTTTGAAGTTTTCCCCCCGTTAAGAAAAAAAGCTACTACGTATAAATAATTAACTTAAGTGCAGTAAAAGTGATATCTCGTAAGCTATGCTAAAGTTGTAAATATTTTCTCCCTTTAAATTTAAGCCCATAACTAAAAGTTACAATTAGGTACGTAAAAATCTGTATAAATAGTTCATAATCAGATCATTGCAGGCAAAAAAAGTTATTCAATAATTGATTGAGAAAATGTAAAATAATATTGTGTAATTTTCTGTAAATTTCGTGAGATGAAATTATAGAATAAGTAGAATGTAGAGCCAACAAGTTATATGTGAAACAAATATCAAATTTAATAAATAGCTCTTGTAACTTTAGATAAAATCAGGCTGTGATTGATATTTCTGCTTTTTAACCGACTTCGAAAAGGAAATGGTTCTATGTTCGACTGTATGTATTTTTTTTTATGTATGTTCATCGAATTCTCCGCCATTTCTGGACCGATTTTCATTTTTTTTCTGATTTCGTTGTTTAGGTATCGAAGTATTTCATTGCTTTTAGTTTGTACGAACGTGTTTTGTGAGAGCGCGTGCATGTGTGTGTGAGTGGATATATTATGTGACCATGTTTGTTTACATGCATGTGTTTGTGTGTGTGTCGTGTTAAAAATTGATTTATATTCTTGTTTAATATTCGATATTTTTTTGTTTAATAATCGTAAAAAATGCAGGAATTTCGAATTATAATTATTTATTAGCTCAACAATGTAATATTAATAATATTAATGTATTTAAAGATATTCATAAATAGTTGCATAATTAGTACAAATCTATAAGGATTTATCATACCTAAAGCAGAAACAGGGAAAATTCAATTAATGTGTACAATTCAACTATTAACCTATCTTTAAGTATAGTTTATATTTACATGTATATTGCTATTACATATAATTAAATAATGATATGCCAATACGTTCAGAATAAAGGTGGTAGAACCCTTTGTCGTTCGACCCCGATGGTACCACTGCCACACCTATTCCCACAGTAATAGTAGTGAAGCACTTCTGTGTTTTGGGTGTAAGGCCGTGGTAAGGGAGACATACAATACCGAGGCATTCTAGCATAGTCCTCAAGAGAGCAAAGCATCTGTGATCGTTTTCTGATATGATTCTAATCTAATTTGGATGTGTCTCACAGTAGGGATGTGAAAAAATAATCGATTATTTATTAATTCGATACTTTCTAAGAATAATCGATTTTTATAAATCGATTTTTTGACCATAAATAATCGATATTTTATTTTACACCATACCTTCGAATTTTCTTCGTCAGCTTTGAATTACTAGAAAGATTATTTATTTTGTAGTTTCACGTACTATACTATACGTATGAATTACTTGAAACGCCATCTAGTGCCTATTATTTGTGGTGTTTTGCATAAAAAAATGTCAACTAAATGAACAAAAGTAATTGGGGTGATAACTTTGTTACAAAAGTTAATAAAATATCGATTAAAAAAAACGATTAATTTTGTTTGAAAATCATCGATTTTTGGAAAATCGATTATTTGACTAAAATAAAATCGATTTGTATAAAAATCGATTTTTGCCCAGCCAAGTCACATCCCTAGATCGCAGGTGTCAATGGGCAGCAGTCATTTACCATCACTGATCGCTTGTTTGCTAGTTTTGTAATATATTATAGTACTACTATAAAAACTACGATAATGTATTAGAAACTGTATCTTCATATATTTCATGTTAACAAAATATTTCTCTTTAACTAATTGTACACTATAAATTTAAATTTATTTAGATGTAAAAGGAATTTAAATGTAATCTTTATTAGATACTAGTATAGTAAATAAGTACAATATATAATAATTAATATGTAGGGATCGTCTATACTAAAAAATATTTTTTATTATAACAATGATGAAGTCATAAAAATCCTACGAATGACAATTGCAAAACAAAGACTGTACAAGATTACTGAAGATGATAAATATATTTGATAATGTACCTGGTGTAAAATGGACACTGAAAATAATTCTATAAGAAGAAGAAATATTCATACATAACAACACGGACCCTTTCGGAAACAATGTGATATTATTACGCATATATGCAAAATAAATACATATATACAAAATGAATTTGGATAAAGCAAAATTGAAGTTAAGGATTATATAGATTCTGCTGAACACGAGACTATAAACTACTGCTTAGTTTTACAGACAATATTGGATATATTGTTTTTTTTGATGAATCGTTTAGTCGATGTCTTCGTTGATCGTTCGATGAATATTCGTAATGTTGTTCGATAGCTCTTCAGAACGCTGGCAAATAAATACATTATTGATTATCAGAGTGGATTCTACAACGCATCAGTTCGTGAAGTTTTCTCGAGCCAACAAATTTAAAAAACCTGAAAGTTAATCATTAAATTCGTTTAACATAACACACCTCTACTGGACAGAAATTTTGCAACGAATTATTCTTCGGATTACTAGTAATAAAGTCCGAGTACATCTTTAGAGTCCAGATTGAAATGTTTGACAAAACTTCTCGTGAGATGTCTCCGGGTCATATTAACAATTCTGGAACAGAAAATAGGCAGAGTACAGAATGTTAATGATTCATCGGACGACCAGTATACTCTTGTTTTTGAACCTCACGTCACTTTCTGTAATGGTGTCCAGTAAGAAAACACAACACTGAATATCATAGAATCCATAAGCCTATCCAGACTATAAATGATTTACCAATGTGTTCAAAACACCTACTAACATAGCAACACATTCAAATACAATAAAGTCGACTTGTTAAAAGAACATATAATGAAAACGCATAGATGATAACTGCAATGGATACATTAAAAATGTGTAAAAAGTATGTACACATAAAGAAACATCTGACTTCATTCAAGTTCTTACTATTATGTACACCAATGATGGACGCAATATGGGAATGATGTTATTAACAAAGAAGGAAGTATGGTGAATCGTTTTCTATTCTGAAGTTTAATAGTTCTAAATACATGGAACGTTTTAGTATAGACGATAATTCGTAACAAAAATAATCATGTTCTTATCTATGTATGTGTCATTTTAATGTCTAATTATATTGTAAGCCTATTAATTACGTCTAATTATATTGTATATCTAATTATAATGTTAGCTTATATTCCAATTTTCGTGTATTGTTCTGTAGTTTTAATGTGTAATAAATGTTGTGCGTAGTGGAATTGTCTGTTTTACTTTGTGTTACCTATTTCCCCAGTTTAATTATAAATACACTGAATAGGTACATAAATACGAAGAAATTAACTTGAATTAATTTAAGGCAATAACGCCAAAACTTACAAAAGTAAGCACTAACTAATTTTAATCACCAACCACACTATCTGCATATTATGCTGAAAAGTCACAAATAAACAACTTGCATTTATACTGAATACATAAATACGAAAGTAACTTGATTTTAAAGCAGTAACGCCAAAACCTACAAAAGTACCTAAACACTAATTAATTTTAGTATTCCAAACATAATTTTATGAGGTTGAAAAGCCACAAATAAACAATTTGCACTAAATACATACGTACACAAACAAAGGAAGCCACGAATTTTCCACCGAGAGTTAACTGCGGACGTGCTAAACCCGAATCCAATGACTAATTAGTCCTGACCGCAGTGGGTAGGATTGTACTGAAAATATTCGTACATTGACATCCAGCTACAAGTGGAAGAGAAACCAGACTTGGCACTCAACAGCTTTAAAACTAACTATGACCTACATGAGACATGCATAATAGCAAATGTTACTAAATAATTGTTAATTAAGCAAACATATGTCACAATACAACTTTTAGATGGACAACTTGAAGAATAAGTATAGACTACAACGAATAGAGATCGCATCAAACCCACTAGATCAGTGTATCCCAGCCTTTTTTGGGCAATGCCCCACCTTAACATGTCTAAAATTATTATGCCCCCCATGAACGAAAACATTAGCTTTTACATTACAACTCAATGCGAAGGTATGAAAGTCGTACCGAGTCCTTTTTTAATTACTCCCCTTGACTTAAAATTGCCCCCCTATGGGAAACGGGCCCCGTGTTGGAAAACACTGCATTAGGTCGTCTAAACATAGAAAAGTATGCAATACATACGCACAAAAGTGAAACTTCTGAATAGTAGCATACAAGAGATAATTGATAATATAATAATAATCGTAAATTTAATTAAGGTAAGTAGCCACTACCGCCCATGGACATCTTTAAGCATGTATTGATTTCATATAGAACAGGGGTTCTATATGAAGTCACGCACAGATGCGTTGCTATTCCCGACGACTGAGATAGTTGCTTCATAGATTAATGAGCCAGCAACCACGCCCTGCCACCGAAACGCAAAAACTGCTTCACGCTAGAAATAGGTGTGGCGATGGTACCTTTCCGGTCGAACTACACTTCTTTTGCCACCTTGTAAACAAATTTAAATAGCTCGACAGATACTATCATATTTGCAGTTTACATTATAAACTTCTTGTTATGAGTTATGTAATAAAATGAATTTAATAATGTACGTCTGAATATCTCAAAAGGCACAAGTTGACGACCCTAGTGTAAGAGCCATCTGCAAATTTACGAATTAAGAGCCATCTTGCCAGTCAAGACAAAGGCAATCATAAATGATAGGATGCTACGAATTTGCGTACTCCTGGTGCTAGACGCTTCAGGTACACATAAATCAAATAATGACTCATCGTATTATACTTTATAAAGCTGATGAATTGAAGTGCTATGAGAGGAATATTTAGAGGCAATGAATGGCACACGGTGGGATTTTAAACAGATGCTGCTTGAATATACTAGAACCTTTTGTGGTTACGTTTACAAAGACTTGTTATAAGTCTTTGTAAACGTAAATTCATAAAAACTACTAAGTAAATATGACTGGTAAAGAACAACAGTTATTTTAAAATTAAATCTGTTCCTTTTACTAACAGTGGGCGCATTATAGAGTTACGGCCCGCGTAGCGACGCGGTCATCATACCGATCTGACACGCAGGAGTTCCATTCGACTTCCCGGCATACAAATCTCTGACTGATAAATTTAGGACTTTATTACGTGTCTAAGTGTGAAACATATAATGCATTATTAATATTTAAGATCATTTAAGCATTTTTTTATCTCTGTTGACTAAATAATACTTAATAATAATAATAACTAGAGTAATAAAATTAAAAATTACATTGTAGGTTAAAACCACACACAGTACAAACAACTTAAAACTGTTACATGTTCGTGTTCAACAATTTGAACTCGGTTAAGCTCCAGTACATTACACATTCCAGCTGCGGTGAGCTGCCTGCGCAGGCGGCGGGTGAAGCGCGGAGTGTGGGCGGGCGGCGGGTGACGCGCGGAATGTGAGTGGGCGAGGGGTGGCGTACTCATTCAGTAATTCAGACCATGACATTTTAAAGCTATAATTTAACTATATATTCACAGTTGCACTAGCTATTTCCCACGATTTTATACCCGCAGAGTATAATAGATTATAATACAAACAATTAATCACTACTTTATTTAACCTTCTCAGGGATAGAATATCAAATATTCTATACTTACTGGTATATACACCATAAAATTATTTATTGCTAAAATGTACAGTTGGTAAGACAAAGATGATAAAGCACAATTTGGTGAGCCAATTTCGGATTTTAATATATAGTAATTGTACTAGTCAATTTTCATTTCCCAAATTGTAAAGAGTATTAGCATAATAAAAAAATGTTAGGTATTTTTTATAATATTTGATTAAATGACTGTACTATTTATTTTTCTTTAAAGTATGATATAAATCAAATAGATTTTCTCAACTAGGTGTTTTAGTGTCTAAAGTAACACATCTGTAAATCCAGGTATATTTGTGATCTTTAAGGTGGGCAATAGAGGTCATTTATTTATTTGTTTGTTTGTTTGTTCGTTCGTTCGTTCGTTCGTTCGTTCGTTCGTTCGTTCGTTCGTTCGTTCGTTCGTTCGTTCGTTCGTTCGTTCG